>CANNZV010002863.1:0-82341 GCA_947561585.1 Caprella mutica
CCCCTCCCTGTTTTTTTAATCCTTATTTACCTAGTTAAACAAATGAAGGACTACTGATAACTGAGAGTTGCTAATGTAGTTTGTTGTATCCGCTAGTTTGTTGTACTGCACACTTTATGATTGTTTAATGACCTGGCAGGGGGGTTCGGGGGGCGGCACGCCCCCGATATACATATATTTTATGTCTAATCAGTTATGAACTACAAAAGTGTTAATAAGGATTAAATAATATAGGTAAATAAGGATTTAAAAACAGAGGGGGGGGGGCTCATGACCGGGGGGGCTCTTGACCGGGGGGGCTTATGAGTTATGACCTAGGGGGACTCATGACCGGGGGGGCTCTTGACCGGGGGGGCTCATGACCGGGGGGGCTCTTGACCGGGGGGTGGGGGCTTATGACCTACACCCAATTTACCTATACCTGACCCTAGTTTTCTATGACCGGGAGAACTCCATCCAAGGTGGTAGTTGGAAGAGAATACCGTCCAGGGATTTGGCAGGGAGAACTCCAACCAGAGGTGAGCCTTTTGATATATTATACTTTTTTGGTATTTAATTAAAGTCTAAATTAAGAGTGTATAATGAACAAAATTATGAGGATTAGCCAGGAGAATCCATTGCATTTATTAAAGCTAAATTTATACTGCATCTGTAGATTCATAATTAGTTTAACATTTTATATAAATAATTTACCTATATGAAACAATTCTCAGTTAATAATTCTCTACATTTCTTTATTAATATGGTTTTCTATATTTTCTGAATCTACTTTCAGATCTTAATGAAGAATTGATGGAGTAGATCAACGTCATCAACTATCGGAGTCCTCTTCCATTCCTTTGAATGGTTCAGGAACAATTATTCTAGGTCAAAGTAAGTATTTGAAAATATTAGATGATTTTTAAATGTGTATTTGCAATATGATTAGTTCTTACTTTTTCATATGCTTTTAGGGATTCCAGACATGAAAAGAATATCGAAGCTGTCGCTATCTCATCACAAAAGGAAAAAGAGTTGGTGATGTTATTGATAATGTATATAAACGATACTATAAATTTCTATTATATATATATTAATATACGAATCTCTTATTTCAGGAATTGGCAACCTATAGTCGTGAAAGACAGTGACGAGGATTCAAATTGTACTTCTAAATAATAAATCTAAAACTTAAATGTTTATATTTCGTTTTCAATTTGACCTTGGTAATTCTATTAGCATATTTCTACATCAGTGCTTATGGAAAAGATGAATTGCACTAAAATATGGTTTAGAAGATTAAGGCATTATTATTCATTAAGTTATAGTATAATTGCAGCATATCAAAGATTTATTCTATCAACTTTTGTAATCTAGCCTGGTTAATTAATTCATCTAGCCTACCTATTTATCACTATGTAAAGTTATTTACGCCATCTAACTACTTATTTATAAACTGACCTGATGAAGTTACTTATTCAATCTAATCTATTAATTTACAACTAATAGTCATATATTAATTTATCGGATCGAACACATTTCAAAAAGCAAGGATATGTCTAGGTGATCAATTATTTTTTTAAATCAAAATAGTACGCATATCACAGAAGCAAAAGTAGAAAATAAATGAACATGTTAGATTTAATCCTAGAAAATATATAGTCTAATCTAATTGATACCGGGACCTAACTCGAGATTATAATTTGATAGAGTAAATATAGTGACTGAAAAAGTCATGTAATAAGTCTGGCTACTGCTAACTGGACCGATATTTCAACCTACACTAATAGTTGATATACATTTACTTAGTTTACTAGTAGTTGATATAACCAACACGAGATATGTTGATATAACCAACACGAGTAGTTGATATAACCAACACGAGATGTTGATATAACCATCACGAGTATAGTTGATATAACCAACACGAGTAGTTGATATAACCTACACGAGTAGTTGATATAACCTACACGAGTAGTTGATATAACCAACACGAGTAGTTGATATAACCAACACGAGTAGTTGATATAATCAACACGAGTAGTTGATATAACCTAAACGAGTAGTTGATATAACCTACACGAGTAGTTGATATAACCTACACGAGTAGTTGATATAACCTACACGAGTAGTTGATATAACCAACACGAGTAGTTGATATAACCAACACGAGTAGTTGATATAATCAACACGAGTAGTTGGTATAACCTACACGAGTAGTTGGTATAACCTACACGAGTAGTTGGTATAACACATAGGAGTGATTGGAGAAACATACACAAGCAGTTGATGTAACCTTGTTCTGTAGTTGTTTTAACCATTACATTTAATTGGTTCAACCATCACGAGTAGTTTTGACTATCACAGGTAGTTAGACTGATAACTGATAAAATTACTGAAAAAAGACCAGGGGCCATGAACTAACAGTATCGTTTTGATTTTAGTTACACGGAGGCAGCCATACCCAGCCATTGACAGCTTCTCAGCCACACCCAGCCGTTGACAGCCTCTCAGCCATACACAGCCAGTGACTGACTCTCAGCCACTCACAGCCGGTGAAAAGCGAACTTGACACACTTACATATATTTCAAGGTCGTGAGAACGAACAGCTGACAGAATGGGCCAGACGCAAAGCAACTTTGATTTGAACTCGGTGGTGGAGTTGATCCAGAAGTCGACATCAATGAACTAGGCTCATTTAGAGGCGGCTATAAAATCCATGGGGACAGCACAATATGACCTGATCCCTGATTTATTTAGCGATGTGTTGGTTTTAATTCTAACATTATTAATGGTAGTAATCTTGGTATGTGGGTACACCCACTCTAAGAGAGTTAAGTCAGATGAGGACATGAAGATGTACGATCGATACGAAATGTGAAGTCAAAAATGGCGACGGAAGCCTTTAATCAAATTAAAACAAATTTTATTATAGTGCCTCATAAAAAACAAAAAACAAAAAGCAAAATTAATATTAAAAGGTCGAGTAGCATTTAAGAAATTAAAAAAAAAAGTCAAATTAAATTAGACCATTAATTTAAGTTTTTAATTTTAAGTTTGGGTAATTTTAAGTGAAAATTAACAATAATCGTTTTCAATTGAATTTAATTTTAAGTTTAATTTTTTTTTCGATGTTAATTTTAATGTTTATTTTTAAGGATTAAGACTGTCTCAAAATTTGATAAAGATGATCAAAATTCAAAAAAAGAATATAAATTGATTAAAAAGTCATAAAATACGATATCATAACATATGATAAATTATAATGAATAATTCTTTTTATCAATAGAGTAGGAATTTTATCAAAATAAAACATAACTAAGTTAAATAAAATATATTTCTATAATAATTTTTTTTTTTTTGGATTATAAATTTTTTTTAAATGTAAATGAAATAACAACTATGTGTAATATATTGGAGTGATCAAAGACTCTGATAATATTTAGAATAATATTCTAAATATTAGGAGGGGCGAGGTGAGATCTCAAATAGATTAGGCAAGTTTTTACATTTATAAAATGAAAAAATTATTTATTTTGAACTGAGACATAGTAGGTAGGAATAACTTAGAATATTTAGTAATAAATAAAAAATATTGTTAAAGCAAAATTAAGATTGTATAGGTAAGATAAAAATTTTATGAATGCACTTTACTTCTGATATATTTCTAGAATGAATTAATCTTATATTTTTCAATTTGCTAATAATATACTTATAGCCGGCTCCAGAAATTTCAAGAGATCCAATACACATGTTTCGGGAGGGGTCAATTACGGGCAAAATAATTAAGAGTAAACTAAAATGGCAACGATTAATTAGTAATACTAATAATAGAAAACAGTATAAAATGTAATAATATAATTAGAGAACTCCCAATTACGGGAAATATAATTAAGAAACACATAATTAAGAATCTCATAAAATGTGAAAAAATAATTACTTGTAAATTAATTTGAGGTAAAATAATAGCCAACCAAATAATTATGAAAACTATAATTTCAAAACTCATTTTTTTGAGTAAAATAATTGTAAAACTATCAAAATACAATAATATAATTAACGGTAAAATAAATAAAAACATTCAAAATGAGGAAAAATAAGGACAAAACATATAATTAGCAATGATTTAATTACGAAACAACTAATTTCAAAACGCATAATTATCGATAAAATAGTTAGCACAAGTTTAATTTGCGCAAGTGTATTTAGCGAAAGTGTAATTAGCGCAAGTGTAATTAGCACAAGTATAATTAGCGCAAGTGTAACTAGCGCAAGTGTAATTAGCGCAAAAATGATCTGAGAAGCTCCACCCATATCTTTTAGATCCAATGGCAACGCTGGATACCTTCGATGTCATGAATCTTTTTTACTTAATGTCATCAATGAATAGAACCAATCACGGAATAAGACGTTCAAACGTAGTGCTTAGTGTGTAATTAGCACAAATTTAATTAGAGCAAAATAATTAGCGCAAATATAATTAGAGCAAAATAATTAGCGAAATATAATTAACGCAAATATAGTTTGGGCAAATTAATTAGCACAAATTTAATTAGAGCAAAATAATTAGCGCAAATATTATTAGAGCAAAATAATTAGCGAAATATAATTAACGCAAATATAGTTCGGGCATAATAATTAGCACAAATTTAATTAGAGCAAAATAATTAGCGCAAATATAATTAACGCAAATATAGTTTGAGCAAAATAACTAGCGCAAAAAATACTCTGTTAACTGCCTGTTCTCAAATAATACTGACACAAAAATATGACATTTAAAGTGTAAAAGTACACAGGCAGTTAACAGAGTATTTTTTGCGTTAATTATATTGCGCTAGTTATTTTGCTTTAATTATATTTGCGCTAATTATTTTGCTCTAATTATATTTGCGCTAATTATTTTTCTCTAATTAAATTTGCGTTAATTATATTGTGCTAATTAAATTTGCGCTAATTATTTTTCTCTAATTAAATTTGCGTAATTAAATTTGCACTAATTATTTAAAGTATCTACATACAAAGAATCACTATCACATTTACCTTATTACCTTTCTTTCTCACAATGAAGAAGTAATGACGTCACTGTGGGCGGTAGTTATCGAGACAGCTGGGCGGAGCGTATTTTTTGCGCAAATTATTTTGCTCTAACTATACTTGCGCAAATTATTTTGCTCTAATTATATTTGCGCTAATTATTTTGCTCTAATTACACTTGCGCTTATTTTTTTTGCGTAAATTATTTTATTGTTAATTAATTTATTGGAAATTGTGCGTTTTCTAATTAATTTATTCGTAGTTATTTTATCAATAATTGTGCGTTTTCTTTTTATTTTACTGGATTTTAACTGTTTTCGTATTAAATTGTAGCAAAATATTTTTTCCAAATTAACTGTTGTGAAATTATATTACTCCATTTTATGTGTTTTATAAATATTTTATTGCCTTTTATTTTTTTTAATTAATGTGTTTCCTAGTTTTTTTATTGCATAATATTTGTTTCTAATAATTTTATTTCAAATAATTTTACCAAATTTCAGAATGTTTTGAATTATTAGTTTCGTAATTATTTTATCAAAATTTGTAATACTGTATTTTATTTTTTTCTAATTAATGAGTTTTTAAATGTACGGTTTTCATATTGGTTTACCTGATTTTATTTTATCACAAATTGATGTCACCCCATGTTTCCACTAACAGAGTGCGCGTCTGAACATTGTTAACTATTGGGTAACAATGGGTAGACAGACCAGCTGGCAGTTTTGGAAAAAAGTGAATTGTAACTTTGAAATTTTCGGAAGGGGGGAGCGATGTGGTGATGCAAACACATTAATTGTGTATGCATAACTGCTCTCGAAAACCTATATGATTATGTGTAACTTGTAAGGAACATTCAAAGTCAGTTACCAATTGGCTCGCAGGAGATCAACATCTAATCTCAAGTCTTAGTTAGTGAGACCATTACTTGTGAGTGTTTTAGTGAAGTGCACAGTGCATTTATATTTGCTTGACAATAGAATATAATCTCTTTAAAGTTTTATCTAAACTCATTATTATCCTAAATACAGTTAAGCATGGACCAGAGGCCTGAGGTCGGAACCATATTGGCAAGGTGGTTCTAGGGCATGGGACCATGAGTATTTAGTAGAAAGAGATATATTGAGAAAAAGGAATCTGAAAGATAAGATACAGAGTAAGATTCTAATCACACGTAACCCATACCGTGGACCGTTATAAGGTTTCACAGTTGATGAGATAACCCACAGGGGGAACCATCACAATTATAAAAATTAATTTTAACACAAGGTATAATAACAAAAGATTGTTCGATTGTTGAGTTTTCTACGATTAGTTTTCATTAATTGCATGTAAATTGCTTGATAATGAATGAAGCAGGTACTGACTATAATAAACACCTTTTTTTCATCAATTAGTTATAATTGCATATTTAATAATAAATGTTAGATATTACGTAATTGTTTTTTCAGTCTGATGACTCTGATCTAATGCCCATTAATTAATAATTTAAAACTTTACAGGTGGCTTTCAAGTTGTGGATGATGTCTCTGCCACTGTTGTTCCATCTCAACTTGGAGCGACTGAAACACCGATAAAGACAAGACGGCCGACCATGGAAACTGATTTCAATCGGAAGGCCAGACGCAACACAGGGAAAAGCTACATGACACGTTCTGGAAAGTTCAAACCGACAAAAACTTTTAAATATATTCACTGTGGAATATATTGCAAGAAAGATTGTAAAAATTTATCATATTCTGATAGAATGATGATCTTCCGCAATTTCTGTAAAATAGGGTCATGGCAAACACAAAGTCATTACATAGCTACTTGTGTCACCCTCCATACTCCAAAGAAATCGAAACTTAATTCCAGAATAAATCATTTACGTGAATTTAAGCTGAACGATGCGAAAATTTGTCAGAAAGTTTTTCTTACCAAGTTAGGGATTTCTAACAAACGACTTGACTACTGTGTCAACAAAAAAACAGTTGCAGAGATGGTATCTCCGGATAAAAGAGGAAGGAATAGAGAT
Source organism: Caprella mutica (assembly GCA_947561585.1). Classification (NCBI taxonomy): domain Eukaryota; kingdom Metazoa; phylum Arthropoda; class Malacostraca; order Amphipoda; family Caprellidae; genus Caprella; species Caprella mutica. The sequence goes on from CANNZV010002863.1 coordinate 7,032, forward strand.
ACAAACCTAAATAATGGAAATTCAGCTGCCATCCTCTCATTTTTGGAAACGTTCCCTAAATATTCGTCTCACTACAGCAATAGTGAGAAAGTTTATTTCTCCCCTGATTTGACGGAAGATGAAATCTTTAGAATGTACATGCCAATGCCGTTTCTAAGACAACATTTATGAAAGAGTTTAAGAAGTACAATGTTGGCATCTATATACCAAAATCAGATACATGCAAGTTCTGTGATGAAATTAACACCAGAATAAAATCAACAGCCCCTGACTCAGACATAGACGAATTAAGAAAAGAGCATCATACTCACCTTGAACGTTATCAAACCATTAAACTAGAATTTGAGGCAGCAACAACTGAATCAAGAATGGACGACAGAGTGCTCTGCTTCACTTTCGACATGCAGCAGACTCAGCCACTTCCCAAACTAAATACCTCAGTTGTATTCTACAAGCGCCAATTGTGGATTTACAACTTAGGAGTCCACACGATGCATGATAACGACGGAACCATGATGGTCTGGACTGAGGGAACAGGGAAGAGAGGAGCCAATGAAATCTGCTCCTCGCTACTAGCATTCCTTCAGAGCATCGACTTGAGCACGATAACCAATATCAAAACATTCAGTGATGGTTGCATTGGTCAAAATAAAAATAAAGCCATCATAGCTTTCTTTATGTTCATCTGCAATGAATTGAATGTCGAGTTCTGGGAGCACACTTACATGGTATCAGGACATAGCTATCTGCCTAATGACAGAGATTTTGGACTGATAGGTAAGTGTGCCAAGAGGAGGACAACCATCTATTCAGTAGATGAGTGGGAGGATGTGATACACAACTCCAGAAAAAAGAAACCCTTCCAGGTTATAAGAATGGGAGGAAAATTCAAAAAGATGGATCAATTGACTAAAAATAGAAAATATGTTCCCAAATCAACGACTGGGGACAACATATTTTCTTTCCCCAAATTGACTTGGTTCAAAGTAAAAAAAGATTCGGACCTAGTTCAATTTAGGCAAGGCTGTGACTTGATCCAAACCTGGGAATTTCCTAGAATTGAAGAAACTACAGAGCTTCCAGATCAAGAAGGATCATGCCATATTTCGAAAGAAAAATACGATGATCTAATGTCCCTTCTAAATTTAATTCCTCCAGACATACTTGGCCCTTGACTGTAGTAACTTGAGTAGATAATTAATTTTTTTTTTAGATATCATATTGTATTTTCTTATTGTTCATTTTAGTCTACCTATAACTTTTTCAGGCATTCTGAAATTATTTGGAAATTGAAATCTTCTATATGTATTTTGAAGATATTATTTTTTTATTTCTAGTGTTTCCAACTGGAATAACTTTAAGGAAAATCTTTACTTAAATATAGGAGAGCTATTTTTTTTGTATATACGTTCTCATAGATTTCTTTCATCCGTTTCATTTATACATCGACATTAAATGTTTGAGTAAAATTTTCTGTGTTTCTTTACATCTTTCCTGAAATAACAATGAATGTACATATATATATAAAGAAGTATGACTTTAGCACTGTATAACGTATTTAATATAATATATCAATATATTCGATGAATAATAATTATGCAGAATGTACCCAAATAAATGAGATAATTTTTTTCCTTCGAATAATGAAATAAATACGCTACGATGGATATTATATATTAACTATAGTAATTATCTGATTCAATGCATCAAAAAAAAATCTTGAGAATGATAATGCTTGCAGAGTACTTTTTCGAAATGATAATCATATCTTTTCACAATTGAAAGAGCATAGGAGCTATTTAAAATATATCTTATCAAATGACAAGATTGTTATTTTAAATACTCTGATACACCTATTTAGTAGTGATGTTATTGTCTATACAAATATTAAAAATAGTTTAATCAAGTGAAATATGAATAACTAATGTGAATTATTAAGTAAAGATAGTCTTACAACAGATGTGCAAGGAATAAATTATTAAATGGGGTTCATATTACCCCCTCAGTAATATATAGGGTTAATAATGCGAAAATCTGTTTCCATTTTATATAATAGAAAACTACGGTTATGCTCTCAATTATTAGGTCTTTTAACTATCACCTCTTCATTTCCCTCTTTTATTTTGTGTTAGGTAGACTCGTAGGCTTCATTAACTATCACCTCTTCATTTCCCTCTTTTATTTTGTGTTAGGTAGACTCGTAGGCTTCATTAACTATCACCTCTTCATTTCCCTCTTTTATTTTGTGTTAGGTAGACTCGTAGGCTTCATTTACTATCACCTCTTCATTTCCCTCTTACGTTTTTAGAGCATAACCCTCTGATCCACAATAACTTATAATAAAATAGAAACGTTAAAGTCTGCAAAAGGCTTAAAGGTCACCTCCAAGCAAATTTTTTTATTGCTTAAATCAACGAGGCTAATGTTTCTTATCATTTTACTGCAAACCACATAAAATTTGATAACATATTATTAATTTTATATGCTTTTAAAGATCTTTATAATCCAAACTCGACAAAATCTACTTTACTTCCGACTTTCTAAGTTTAGTCTGAAGAAGAAGAATATACACCATTTGCTTTTGATTGTCAACTAGGTATTTGATTCAATAAATCTATTTATTATTCGTTTGAAGGATTAAATTTGGATAAACTTATTATAGAAACGCTTATATACTTTTATATCAATTTATATCTTGAAAGTAGGCCAAAAACGCATTGTTTGTTTAAAAATCTAAATTTGAAATCAAAACAAAGAGTGTACAATTTCTTTTTCATCGTCAGGTTGGAGATTCGCTCGATTGTTGCTCACAGAGTATTAAAAAACTTTAAAAGCAAGCAAATAATAAAATATATACTGAACCGAATTGTTTGCAGTTTGCGTAATAATGATCGTAGAGCTTAGTTCTGTAATATTATGTAATAAACTCATTTTTTCCCCGCAGCCTGGAGAGGACCTTTAAGTATTCTCATGATTGATTGATTTTCATAAATTTCTTCTAATGCTAAAGTTATTGATTTTAATAAGCAGTACTTAATATCCAATATGTGTACATACTATCAAATTAATAATTATTAATTTTTCAATAATAATTCACATAAAATAATAATTTTCATTAAAAACCATTCTCATTTAAGATATTGGTGACAAAAATTATATATTTCATGCATTACCTCAATGAAGAGTTGAAAAATATTTTTATAGTTACATCTATCAGAGTCCACCATCGAAATAATTTTCTTTAAATGAACAATATTTTAGAAAACGAATTTCAACCAATCAGAGGCCTCGTAACATAAATTGCGTAGAGCACTCTTCAAACGCGGTAGCACCTAAATAGAAAAATGATCTACGCATAACACTGGCACGCGTAGATCACTTTACGTGTCACGATTTGCCGTTTTTATAGTAATCTACACACGTAGAGCACTTTACATTTGGTGTTATTCTGCATAATTATGGAGGGATCTACGCGCGTAGAGCACTATACAACTCTCGCGTAGATCACTAATCAAAGTTACTCTTCAATTAGCTGATCGAATTTAGCTTGACCTGACCACCGGATAAATTGAAATCGCGACTCTGGCCACACTTTGAAACATTGGAAAACCTACTTAAACTTAGTAACTTCCAAATTTAATTTTTTTTCTTATCAATTAATAACTATGCATTGGTTAAATTGTATTTCCATTATTTTTTTCCGTAATTGTTATTCATAGGAACTACAATTTAGCAGTTAAACTAGCACTAGTTTAGGCTCCTAGGTAGCATATTATGTTCCAGACCCTATTTTTTATAGATAAGTTAAAAAAAAGAACAAATAAAAACACACCTGAATCATATCTATATATTCAACTTTGAGGTTCAATCGCCTTTTTCGCTTTTCTTTTGCACGAAACCCTTATAAAATGACTTTAAACTTCTCGATACTAACATGCAAATACAAGGAATTATGAGCCGCTCGGTCAAAAACAAGCAATTTTTTGTTGTGGTGACGTGCGCCGTCTACAAGGTACTATATCCGTTTATGTTCCCAAATCCTGAGATAGGTAAAAGAAGAGAACAATATAAACATACCTGAATTATATCCCTACATTTAAGTTATAGGTTCAATCGCCAATTTTATTATTTATCATACGAAACAATTATAAATTGACTATAAACTTTCCGATATTAACATGCAAATACGAGGTACAGTAAAACTCCTGAGTTATGAAGTTTATTTTTATGAAGCACCCGAGTAATGAAGATGCATGATCCTGAGTTATGAAGTAGTTTTCTTTATTTGAATCATAGAAAACGTAGTTCTTGAGGTATAACTATACTTTTTCCAAGTCAAGTTAGCAGAAGTGTTTAATGAATTGGCAGAATTGAAATGAATTGACACAAGTGAAAGTCATATTGCAGAAGTGGAAATGAAAAATTCAAGTATGACAAGCAGTTACAATATAGAAGGTTTTTTTTTGTGAAAATTACAATTTCAATATAATAGTGGGTTTTTGCAATCTTCTACACCAGACTCTACCATAAAATAAGATAATACTCTATTATGGGATAATACTCTATTATGGGATAATACTCTATTATGGGATAATACTCTATTATGGGATAATACTCTATTATGGGATAATACTCTATTATGGGATAATACTCTATTATGGGATAATACTCTATTATGGGATAATACTCTATTATGGGATAATACTCTATTATGGGATAATACTCTATTATGGGATAATACTCTATTATGGGATAATACTCTATTATGGGATAATACTCTATTATGGGATAATACTCTATTATGGGATAATACTCTATTATGGGATAATACTCTATTATGGGATAATACTCTATTATGGGATAATACTCTATTATGGGATAATACTCTATTATGGGATAATACTCTATTATGGGATAATACTCTATTATGGGATAATACTCTATTATGGGATAATACTCTATTATGGGATAATACTCTATTATGGGATAATACTCTATTATGGGATAATACTCTATTATGGGATAATACTCTATTATGGGATAATACTCTATTATGGGATAATACTCTATTATGGGATAATACTCTATTATGGGATAATACTCTATTATGGGATAATACTCTATTATGGGATAATACTCTATTATGGGATAATACTCTATTATGGGATAATACTCTATTATGGGATAATACTCTATTATGGGATAATACTCTATTATGGGATAATACTCTATTATGGGATAATACTCTATTATGGGATAATACTCTATTATGGGATAATACTCTATTATGGGATAATACTCTATTATGGGATAATACTCTATTATGGGATAATACTCTATTATGGGATAATACTCTATTATGGGATAATACTCTATTATGGGATAATACTCTATTATGGGATAATACTCTATTATGGGATAATACTCTATTATGGGATAATACTCTATCATGGGATAATACTCTATCATGGGATAATACTCTATCATGGGATAATACTCTATCATGGGATAATACTCTATCATGGGATAATACTCTATCATGGGATAATACTCTATCATGGGATAATACTCTATCATGGGATAATACTCTATCATGGGATAATACTCTATCATGGGATAATACTCTATCATGGGATAATACTCTATCATGGGATAATACTCTATCATGGGATAATACTCTATCATGGGATAATACTCTATCATGGGATAATACTCTATCATGGGATAATACTCTATCATGGGATAATACTCTATCATGGGATAATACTCTATCATGGGATAATACTCTATCATGGGATAATACTCTATCATGGGATAATACTCTATCATGGGATAATACTCTATCATGGGATAATACTCTATCATGGGATAATACTCTATCATGGGATAATACTCTATCATGGGATAATACTCTATCATGGGATAATACTCTATCATGGGATAATACTCTATCATGGGATAATACTCTATCATGGGATAATACTCTATTATGGGATAATACTCTATTATGGGATAATACTCTATTATGGGATAATACTCTATTATGGGATAATACTCTATTATGGGATAATACTCTATTATGGGATAATACTCTATTATGGGATAATACTCTATTATGGGATAATACTCTATTATGGGATAATACTCTATTATGGGATAATACTCTATTATGGGATAATACTCTATTATGGGATAATACTCTATTATGGGATAATACTCTATTATGGGATAATACTCTATTATGGGATAATACTCTATTATGGGATAATACTCTATTATGGGATAATACTCTATTATGGGATAATACTCTATTATGGGATAATACTCTATTATGGGATAATACTCTATCATGGGATAATACTCTATCATGGGATAATACTCTATCATGGGATAATACTCTATCATGGGATAATACTCTATCATGGGATAATACTCTATCATGGGATAATACTCTATTATGGGATAATACTCTATTAGGGGATAATACTCTATTATGGGATAATACTCTATTATGGGATAATACTCTATTATGGGATAATACTCTATTAGGGGATAATACTCTAGTATAGAATAATACTCTAGTATAGTCTAATACTCTGTTATAGAATAATACTCTATTACAGGATAATACCCAATTATTATAGGATGATACCCAATAATTATTATAGGATGATACTCAATAATTATTATAGGATGATACTCAATTATAGGATACCACCTATTATTGTGTATTATCCTACAATGTAGTATTATATATGAGAATGTAAATCAGGAAGGCAAAGATTTACTATAAAGTTTTGGTTATCAATGAATTGGTTATATTGAGTATAAACTGTGTTCTCTGCATTGTTTGAGATTCAAATGGTGTGTATTATTTGTTAATGATTTGAATTTAAGCATAAATGACTACTACCATGATATACATTAATTTTTGTACGACAATGAGTTGCTATATTGATTTCCAACAAAATTAACCTAATATTTATTTCATTGCCCCAATTTTGTATAAAATTCAGTGCCCATCCATATAAGAATTATCCCATAGTTATCCCTTCATGACAAAAATTCTCTATGATTTTAATCACAAAAAAATCTCACTGCATACGAATTGTGAAGTGGCTCTGAGTTATGAGCTGCTCGGTCACGAAAAAAGTATGTGTCGTTTTGGTGACGTCATATTTTTGCCTCGTCTACCAGTTTCCATACCCTTTATGTTACTCTACCCTGGGTTTAACAAATATTTCATTCGCCAACCAAGTATTAAGTCAAACAATGATTATATTCAGAGGTACTACAATTGACAATCAACACTCAATATATTGTTTTTAAGAATTCCATTATTTTGGTTTTGTTACTCTTTTCCACCACATTTTTTTTATTAGAAGATTTCAGTAGAAATTTTAAAAAGGTGTGACTATTTTATATACTGTAGCTCTAAAGGCTGGTTTACACGCTACGTTTTTTTCACCATTTTAGTTTGCGCAGTCGTAAGACGGAACGGAAACGTTACAAGTTTAAAGCGTCTACACGGTTCAATGTTCACACCTAGAGCAATTGCTTTCGAGCAATTGTCTTTCGAGCAATTGTCTTTCGAGCAATTTACCAGATAGTCCATATTAATAAGGGAAAACGTACAGTTCTAATGAATGAAAGCGAACACATGTAATACTTAATCACTAATAGTATTGTATTTATTAATTAATATAGGAGTTTTGTTGGTTTTATATTCCGGTAGTTCATTTAATATGTAATATTTTCGTATCCGAAAATATCAGACGAATTATTTCACATTTTGAATAAATAATAAGTATAATTTTTCATTTAAGACACATCATATTAAAAACGTATCAAACCAGGCAACATGAATTTAATAGGAATTTTTTTCCAAATTTTTAGGTAAGATTAATATTCAAAGTTAAGCGTAAAATAGACCTTAGCCCATGGTTGAAATGTATGAAAAGGTCGGTTAGTGGCTGCCAACCGTATCTGATTCTTGGCCTACCTGACTCAAGGTCTACTCCTCCCAATTAATTGTGAAACTACAAATATCATCGGACACTACCCAACCACCAAAGAGATAATTTATCAATCCAATGAAATATAATTATTTATGTTCAATTTTTAAAGCAAAGTTAGCTTTAAAAATGATTGAATGGTAACCCATTTAGTTAGTACCTATTTTGAAATTTTTTCCACATCTTTACATTTTAAATTAAACTATTTATCGTTCATGAAATGTCTGTCCGTGTGTCACACTTTTAATAAGAAACACATATTGAAAGGAATGAAGTTTTAATTGTTGTATCATCTTGGCAACGGGTGTTAATTACACACGAAATATTTGATCTGTATCAGAATATGCGAAAAAAAAACATTTTACTTTAATTCACAAAAATAATCTATAATAACAGGTAAATAAATTACTATTGAATAATCGCTACTTCTAACAGTAAAGTTAACTAGCAATTTATTACCTTTTTTAGATAACTCTCAAGTAATTCAAATAAAAAAAATTCTGCATAATCTGATTTATCAAACAATAATATTACCAAACTGAAAAATAATATATGTAAAACTCCGTGCGCGGACAGAATGCCTACGGACGAAATGCCTAACGGACAAAATGCCTAACGAACAAAATGCCTAATGGACAAAATGCCTAATGGACAAAATGCCTAATGGACAAAATGCCTAGCGGACAGAATGCCTAAAATGCATTTATACTTATTTCCCATATTGAAGTTGTGGACAAAGATTGAAAATAAGTTAGACCAAGTGGAAACAAAGAGTTTTGTGTCAGAGATAGTTTATTAAATCACTTTCAAATTGAATATGAACATTCGTATCTCAACGTGCTTAGTATAAACACTCTCTTATATTATTTCACTGTGTTTGTGATTTATCACTGAAGTGTTTGCTCTATTTATCAATTCGCTCTAAAAATTAATCTTCCTACATCTTGCCATTTTTATTGGATATCTATAATCCTCTTCTTCTATTTTCATTTTTTTAAAGATTTCTATAATCATCTTATTCTATTTTGATTTTTCTTTTCAATATTGTTTATTCTTTCCCAGCTAACCATATCCTCTCTGTCCCGCGTGGGACAGAGGGGGACATCCCTCGCTAGCGAGGGACAGGGGATTTCAGACGTCTCCAGACGTCTGAAATCCCACGTCTTTCCAACGTCTGAAATCCCACTCACGTCCCACGTCTTACACAAGCGGGATGTCCCTCGTCTGTCCCACGTCTTAAATCCCGCTCACATCCCACGTCTTTCCCTCGCGGGATGTCCCTCTCTGTCCCACGTCTGTCCCTCTCTGTCCCACGCAGGATGTCCCTCTCTGTCCCACGCGGGATGTCCCTCTCTGTCCCATGTCTGTCCCACGTGGGATATCCCTCTCTGTCCCACGCGGGATGTCCCTCTCTGTCCCACGTCTGTCACACGTGGGATGTCCCTCTCTGTCCCACGCGGGATATCCCTCTCTGTCCCACATGGGATGTCCCTCTCTGTCCCACGTTTGATGTCCCTCTCTGTCCCACGCGGGATGTCCCTCTCTGTCGCAGGTCTGTCCCACGCGGGATGTCCCTTTCTGTCACTCGTCTGTTTTACGCGGTATAAAGTACGCGGGATGTCCCTTTCTGTCCCACGTCTGTCCCACGCGGGATGTCCCTTTCTGTCCCACGTGGGATGTCCCTCTCTGTCCCACGTCTGTCCCACGTGGGATGTCCCTCTCTGTCCCACGCGGGATATCCCTCTCTGTCCCACGTCTTTCCCACGCGGGATGTCCCTCTCTGTCCCTCGTCTGTTTTACGCGGGAAAAAGTTATAACAAAAAGGTATATATATCTCAAGCTTTATTTACGTATCATAACTAGGTAGGTATTCATAAACAGATGTAGGTATCTAGGTAGGCATTGATGAATAATACTAGGTAGTAAGTAAGTAGGTACGGATTGATGAAGTAGGTATACTAGGTAGGTAGGTATTGGTACTGGTAGTTATCTAGGTAGGTATTGGCAAACAGTTATAGGTAACTAGATAAGCATTGATAAACACTAGTAGATAACTAGGTAGGTATTGACAAACAGTAATGTAGGTATAAAGTAAGTAGGTCCTTATAAATACTACGTAATAGGTAAGTAGTGATAACCACCAGTAGGCACAGATTGGTGGTTATCACTTGTAGGTTACTAGGTAGTTATAAATAAACTCTAGTATAAATAAACTCTAGTAAGTAACTAGATAGGTATAAGGTAGTGATACCACCAGAAGGTAACTATAGGTAAGATTAATTAACAGTTATAGATAATTAGGTAGTTAATAATATTAATTAACATTATCAATACAAATATTAATAAATAACTTTATACACATTCTTATCATTTACATTAAAAAATAAAAGATACCAAAATGTAGAAAATTAAATTATATTTATTAAAATAATTTTAAGAAGCACTCAAGTTATCAAGTTGCATAAAGATCATTTCAATACTACTTCTACCATGTCCAGGATAGCGGAGTGGTAGCATCGCAGGCTTCAATAGTACATCACACTAGAGTCCTGAGTTCGATTCTCGAGATCAGCACTACAATTCTTTCTCCATTTCTTCCCATTTAATTTGTATATAACAATATGTAATATTAAAATAATTGATATGCAGCCAAATGTTCATATACACTATATGCAATATAGTAAGAAATTGCAATAATGATTAGTATGATCTTTTTTATTAACCCCAATTAACCGAAGTAGTTTGAGCCATAAGAGAGATATGTCCCCCTTGCAGAGGGGGACATCAACACTCTGTCCCACGTCTTGCAGAGGGGGACATCTGCACTCTGTCCCACGTCTTGCAGAGGGGGACATCCGCACTCTGTCCCACGTCTTGCAGAGGGGGACATCCGCACTCTGTCCCACGTCTTGCAGAAGGGGACATCCGCACTCTGTCCCACGTCTTGCAGAAGGGGACATCCACACTCTGTCCCACGTCTTGCAGAGGGGGATATTCCCACTCTGTCTCACGTCTTGAATACTCACTCTGTCCCACGTGGGTCCCACGTCTTATTTCCCTCTTCCCTCTATAGCGAGGGACATCCGCACTCTGTCCCACGTGGGTGCCACGTCTTGAATCCCTCTATAGCGAGGGACACCCGCACTCTGTCCCACGTGGGTGCCACGTCTTGAAAACGGAGTGGGGTAAGACGTGGGACAGGTGGATGGCCCCCTCTGTCAGAGGGGGACAAGACATGGGATCAGACGTCTTGCAGAGGGGGACCCCTGTGCAAATAAAGAGGGTTAGACATCTGCAAGACGTCTGATGTCCCCCGCCCCACGTCTTAAATCCCTCTATAGTGAGGGGTATCAGACGTCTTAAGACGTGGGACAAACAGCTTTTGGTTAGCTGGGTTTAGATAGCTATAATCATCTTGAATCTATAGTGATGTTTATTTTAGAAGCTTTTTAAATTCTAAAGCAAGTTAAGTAATTACAATATTTATATAAGTTAGTTCTGACATGCAATTAGCTACTCTGGTTACAAAAAAAATGCCGCTGATATTTGTTTTATTCAACTACCCTTATAGTATTAGAAGTTCCGATGGAAAAAATACAGTATTCTTTATGAAATGTAATTTTGACGTATTATACATTTTTTTCTTATGTTTTACATTAATTAATGTTCAATTATTGCATTATGGCATTACAATATAATGTATTATGTTCATTATTTACCTACAAATAATCCAATATAGATATCACTTCAATGTTTTCTATTCTGCCCATTTATTTAAATATGGAGTTAATTCTCTTATTCACTTTGCAACATCCTTTTACGTCATTATTTTACAATTTCTTTTTTCTTTATTCATATATTTTGTACACAAGGCATTATGTCCCTTAAGCATTTTGTCCTTTAGGCCTTTTGTCCGTTGGTCATTCTGTCCGTTAGGCATTTTGTCTGTAGGCATTTTGTTCGTAGGCATTTTGTTCGTAGGTATTCTGTCCTTGTACCGCACAACTCTGTTATAAAAATTACAAAAGACTTCCTAAAAGAGTATAATCAGTATGTACTTTCATATAAGAATTTAAACTAATGAAAAAAAATAGTATATTAAAACTCACGTTCGTATCTTTGTTATCCTCCATAACTTTTTGACACAATATCACAATTCTTTGAGACTCCAAGGGACAGCCTAAACATCACTTGTTGAGATGTACATTCGAAATGTATGGTCCTCGGAATTACAAACTGCTTGTACAGTACGGAGATGTTCGAAATAAGGTAAAGAGGCTTTAACGTCATACGTCAACCACAAGAACAATGTGCATCCTGTTTGGCAAGATTATGTTACAAAACGTTGCTTGATATTATTCATTAAAATCAAATGTTAAACTTAATCCTCTTATTGATTTAATTTTTATATTTAGTAATCTGAATGAGAAAATAATTATACTGAAAATTGATAATATATTTATATATTCATATGTGGCTTATTTTTTCATCTTATATTGAATTTAGGCCTAATATAAACCTATTCTGTGAACGAATTTCAATCTTGTGACCGGTAATTAAACAATAGAAACACATTAAGAGAAATTTAATGCGCATAGTATCATTCGTATAAGATTTAATAAAGAAGTTGTATAGGAGATTAGGTAGATAACTGAAATATTTAAAAATTTACATTTATTTTCTGTTAATTCGAATTACTGTCAATTTAAAATATTGTCAAATGCTGTTAAACTTGAGATCAGTACAATTTATAATGAAGGGTGAGAGTTATGCCAAATCTTTCAAATAATAATAATAGCAAAATGATTGCTCTAAGATTGATTTGAAGAAAATTATATAATTGTAATATTTTTCATAATAAATCATATTGATCGGGGCAGCAAAAGAATATTATGAATTACTATGTAATTTGCGGGACCGGTGAATTGCCACCCTCGGACAATTTCCACCCCCGGATAATAAAGATTCCCGGACAATTAGCACCCCAGACAATTTCCACCCTCGGACAATTAACAATCCCGGTCAATTACCACCCCCGAACAATTAATAATCCCGGACAATTACCACCCCCGGACAATTAACACCCGGACAATTCTTATCAGGCCTCTTAACTTAAATGATAGTGAGAAAATATCCATAATACTTTATACGATTAATTATTAATTATTTACATTTTAAGATCCAAATTTCTCCATTCAAAATCAATTATTCCAATTGGTGATATAATATTTTCATAATGAATTTTCAAACTTTTTTTCCGTTCTAGTGACCGGTTATATTCTATTACACTTGTTACTAGTACTTAACTGTGAAAATATGTTTAATGAACGTTATCAATATACAACATTATTGATTCTTGATCAATTATTGTCAAAAGTCTTTATTATCTCACCCAGTGAAGTTCTATATATATATATATATTATTAATTGATAATGGACTTACAATAGGTATTAATATTTCTACTACTTAATTAAGAAAACTTCCGAGTGATGAATCCTGATAATAATATAGGTAATATTACCTCAATGACTTGAATAACTGAAGAGTTTTATTAATTTCAAATCTGCTATGGATTTTAGTGAACGCTATTTTTTTTGCAAATTAAATTGAAATTAAAATGGAATGGATGGTGACAGAAATATTAAATAAGTATGACTCTAATATTTATAAATTGTTACTCCTTGAAAATATTATTGTCTATTAATTGGAATATAAGTAAATTGTTTTGAGTGTTGACTAAGAGAATACATGCAGTGTTAGCTGTGTTCAGTACTTGTAACCAGAATCAGGTCTTGAACTGTGATAAAAGAGCTAATGAATTGAAATTATTAAAATTGAACCTTAACTGAGCTCTCACTGAATATAAGTGAGTAATTAGCTTGATACTTTTATTTCATAATTGTTACAATGAACGAAATGCAATTTTGTGCACTGTGAAATAAGTTTAATAAGCTCCAAGTTATCCAATGTTTCAATTTTCCTGACATGTAAGAAGAATTTAATTTCTATTTTAGTTGGTATATAAAGATGAGTTCTGGTATCGTGGATTTGAAAGTGAGTTTCCACTTTGCTTCCCATCAAACAGGATGTACAGCACGATTTGAGAGTTGCACTTAAAAAAACAATTTCTAACATTCAACAGCTAGTTGGATGAAGTAAAGCAAATCTATACATCCCATCATTAAAACTAAAAAATCCTTTGTTTCAGTTGTAATTAGTTCTATAATGGAATATTGTTTGACCCAAAGATAATTAACTTGTACCACTGTTATATACAGGGTTAAAAGTGAGAATTGAAAGTGCAAATTTGAAGAGTGTGTACATGAGAATTATGTACACGGAAAGTATGAACATGGAAAGTTTGAACATGAAAAGTATGAACATGGAAAGTATGAACATGAGAAGTATGAACATGAAAAGTATGAACATGGAAAGTATGTACATTGAAAGTATGAACATTGAAAGTATGAACATGGAACGTATGTACATTGAAAGTATGAACATGGAAAGTATGAACATTTAAAGTATGTACATTGAAAGTATGAACATGGATTTTATGAACATGGAAAGTATGATCATGAAAATTATGAATATGAAAAGTATGTACATCGAGTAGTTTTCATTTGAATTAATTTTCAAGATTAGTTAGTTGAATAATATATAAATTTTTAACTTAAGTTCAATAGCAATGAAGTTTCAAATTGTCTGATGAAGTAAATATATAGATTTATTTCATTATTGGGATATTATTGTTTTCTATAATGCAATAAAATGTGGATGTTTTTGTCTAGTAAAATAATTAATATATAGTGATAATCAATTATGGAGATAAAAAAAAATATCATTTTAATGAATAATTACGTCGCAGGCATCCGTCGCTTCCTCGATCAAGTCAACTCCAAGTCTTGAACATTTTGGACTCTTTGGCAAAATTATTGTGTTACGACTACAAAACGTGTTATTTAATCCATATTTCGTATTACTAGACGTCTCAAATCCTACAAGGCGAGGGTTTGCTGGGATGTTTACAAATACAATATGCATGTGGAGTTACTCAAACCAAAGTCATATATTCCTCTGTTCACATTGTAATTATCATTTACCTTCTCAACTTGTTACCCTTAAACTCATCAATCATTTACTAGTGTTTTTCCGTTCCTATCGGATTATGGTCAGATTTACATATTAACGAATCTCTCACGTTATTGTTTGTAACATCACGCGGTGTTAAGCTTTGGAAAATATTAGATAGCTGTCAAACGTCTCTTCTTTAATCTTCATATAGTTACGAGTGTATATCCTGGTATATCCTGGTATATACTTCCACATTCGAAATCACTGCAGTATGTAAAATTATGTATAGATATGGATGTATATGTCCAAACACAATAAAAAGAAAGTGTTTTTTATTGGAATCAGGTATAAAATAATAAGAATATTTTGAGCCTTCGAAAAAATCAATCGAACTAATATAAAGACCTACATCCTAATAAATAAATTGAAATACCTTGTACCTTACAAACATATCATGTATTTGTAATATTAACATTCACATTTAATACTATTAAAAAACCTCGGAGAAATTCAGAAACAATAGCCAACTTTGTCTCTTGTTCTTGTCGGATTAATTCCGTGGTTATCTATTCGAATTTGTTATTAACCACAAAAAAATGTACACTAGACGCTACACATATAACTGGGATAATAATTCTAAAAATCACCATTAACACATTTATTCATAATTGTTAACTTTACTTAGAATATGTACATATAAATACATTATTGTAAGTTTGAATTAAAGGTAAAAGAATTAGACTAATTAATAAAATACACATCAACACTACATTTTTCTATGATAGTACGTAATTGACCCGTAAAATATCCTCTTTGATATTTCCTCATTCTTTGTCGAATGTTTTACTTTATATACTTATTTAAAACCATGACCTAAAAATGAACAAAAATCAACCTGCAATACAAATTCCAAAGAATAACTCCGAAACTTAATGACAGACTGCGCCATGGAAACCCAATGGCCGCCTCTCAGGAACTCCAAAGTAGAAAATTATATAAATAACTATCATGATTTATTTTATCCTATACATTGTTTAATGTCGCCAAACAAATATTTATAAAAGAATATGCGTTTCGGCAATGTACAATATGTGTATGCCACAAGTTTTTGGTGCTTTATGAACATAGAATATTATTTCATACAACAATACGAGTTATAGCTTATTTTCAAATGGAATTTAGAATTAATAATATTTTGTCCGTTAAAACTTATGAGTATCATATTTCGGATTATTCATTAAATAACATAATAAAAATATGCTTTATCCCAGTATTAATAATAAAATTCTCAGAACAATTGTGGTTGAGAACAAATAGCTGATTTGATGTTCAAAAACATTTTATCTTCTTCCGATATGCAGCCAATCACAGCACTCCATTTCGACTGCCATTTAATGAAATTCTTAGTCCAGCCCCTTTTCGTGGGTTTCAAACTCGCCTATAAAAGGAAGCCACTTTCCAATTTCAAAACAGTTACCTGCCGTCTGTGACATAGTCAGCTATAGATAATTTATTGAAGTCTATATGACCGAAGTTATTCCTTTCAAAATGACCACATTTGAAGTTATCTGTAAGTAAATGTTTCACAGAGTTTATAGTTTTTTTTCAATTAATGTAAATATACTTGTTTTCGAAAGAATACACATTCATTTAATTCATCTACTACAGCTAACTTAAGCCAGCATTGTATATTTTAAATTTTTGAAGTCGTCTACCTTGTCATATTTGGAAATGTTTTTTTATATTAATACTAATTACTAGAGCCCGGACTTTCAGGACCTATAAAAAAAACATTTTAGGACCTAAAAAATGGCATTTTAGGACCTATCAAGGCATTTTAGGACCTAAATACAGCATTTTAGGACTTTTGCATACACTTTTAGGTTTAATAAATAGGTATTTACAACGAATAAATCAGCATTTTGAAATATGAAATTGGCAGTGTTTAGTCCGTTTAAATGAAAAAAATAGTGAAAGCAAATAAACAATTCATCCCTTAAGAATTCAATGAATCTAGTTTATAGTACATTTATTCAAATTTACCCTAAAAGTATTATAAAAAATGGTTAGGTAAATTGAAATTCATGAAATGGAACTAATTCCAATATTAAATTCGAAATTTGTATTTATAGCAATCCCTCGTAGTAGACAACCTCAGATTAAACAAATCATACATTAGATAATTAGACCCATTAAGATACTCTGAAACTGTTGTACAGCAAAAATCACTTACAAGACAAAACACAATTTTTGTCGCCTTGCAATTTTTCTATTGTTAATATTACAAATATCCCTAGGTTCTACATATCTCTCTCTTTGAATAGTTTATTATTCACTATTTTGTGCATGGCAGAGTCTGTGCTAAAAAATTGATGCAAAGAATCACAGAAAACTAGATACAGTGGTGACTATACTAATTCTTGAAGTGATATAAGTAGTTTATTTATATAATAATTCAGACAGATTTTGATTGAATTATAACGTTCCATAAATTTGTCAAAATAACCCATCAACTTTACCGACTTACCAAATTATTTAATAATATAAAAAGCCCAAAATAAGACTTCGCATCATTTTAGGAGTTTATGATATTTTAGGACTTTATGGCATTAATTGACTTTATTGCATTTATTGATTTTACGGCATTTTATGGCTTTTATGGCACTTTAGGACTTTATGGCATTTGTCCGGGCTCTACTAATTACTAACCAATTTACTTTGTTGTTTTTGAATTTTATTGCAATTAGATTGATTTATATTTATCCTATATTTAATAATTAATTATCAAAATAGCTCTTGCGCGAACCAATTTCAAACCTTGCTAGTCGAAAGATTAGGCTTCACCACCGAAAATTAGTATGTTTTTAAGAACCCTTATTTTAATCAGAGTATAATTCTGAAATTAAGGCATATTTATGAAGAAACTTTGAACCGGGTATGGTAGTTGCAGGATCTTACCTCAGTACAAAGAACACTTGTCAAAGAACGACTGTTGGAAGATTTTGAGCATCGAATAATTGCCGATGGTCTTGCCATTGTATGGACTCAGAGAAGCTCAGATTTAACTGCTTCAATTATTTCTAGTGAGGTTACTTCATTTAAATGTGAAATTATGTATACTCCTCCCCTCCTGCCAATCTCAAACAATTAAAAGAACGAATAAAGGGTATTTTAGACGTGGTACATTTTCACATTATCGCGCGACAATTTGTTTCAGGACTGTCCACCCAGGTACACCCAACCCTCTATAAATGGAATAAAAAAAATTTTGCCGTCCTAGCAACTTATTATTTCATTGCGTTCATTTTGTTACACATTAAGTTTTATAAGTCAAAGATTTGTGCACTTATTATAACAATTTATTGTTCTAAATTATGGTTGAATGAGCCTCTTCTCTTCCTTTTATATCCAAGTAAAAATACCTTCTGGAGTAATCTTTATCCCTCGAAGCACCTATCCTTCAATCATTTGATATAACTAATAACAAGTGATGTAATTTTCACTATTTATAAATGCTTGTGCGACACTATAACTAGACTTGCCTCGCACCACGTATTCTCGTCTAAACAGATTGCTTGCCGTATACAGAAGCATTTGTGCGATATTTATGTATATACAATGTTGCTGATACAAAATGTTTCGCGTCTAAAAGACATTTTACGCATTGTGTGAAATTTTTGAAAGCTAACTAAAAATATGGTAAAAATCTGCATTAGCCAAATAAAACCATTCGAAAATACGATGATTCTTGATGAATTTAATTTCGTACTCGGTTCTGTTGACTCCTACTATATACTGTGTATAAGTATTCCATGAAGCTTATTATTATTATTTTATTCTTTGATGTAGTTTATCTTAAATATCTTCAACCAAGGATATAAATAACTGCTTCAAATTATCTTAATCTCCTTCCAGAGTAAAATACTTTATCTAACTCTCCCCTATCTTTTCCAGGTGCTCCATTCACCACCGCTATAAAGAAGACAATGGACAAGCTCTCAAGCTCTTCTCTGCAGACCCTAAGATCTAATGTTGAAGCCGAAGATCTGATGGGTGAGCTGGCATCCTTTGCAGAGGATGTTAGTGAGAAAGGAGTCTGTATAATCAGACTTGTTGGTCATCTTCTAAGACTGATGAACAGCTATGTGGTCCAGGTAAAATCCCTTATGATCTAAGTAACAGAGAACATTAAGTATATAAATATTTGTTCACGTGATCTCTCAGCTATTCATTAACATATACGTTCTTTTTCCAGATTACAGATCCAGAAAGGCTTTTTTTCTTATTGGAGATATTGAACAAGATGTGCGAAGATCTACCAGATATCTTCAAGCCATTCATAAAAATGGACATAACACACAGCATCAGCAGAATAAATGCGAGAGCAATAACTACTGTGAGTATACTGATCTTATAGAATTAAAAGCTTTGAAATATAATTTGTTTCAAAGAGTATTCATATTTAAATTCTTTTAAGTCTAATGGTGCATATCACATAATATATATTATACATATATCATCAAATAGATTACTTACTTATAAAGCTCATTTGTACTGAAATGTATACCACTTTTGATGTTACATTATTCTTACTTACTAAATAGGATGTGAATGTATTTTTCAGCTTTTCTTCATTAATTGTAAATTCGATGTATATTTCTTAACAGATAATATTTTTACTCTTTTAGTCTTATTCACTCTATCTATTTATTTCAGATAAAAAGAAGAAAATCCTATGATCTAATTAAATATTATAAATTAGATCAGATAAATGGAAATAAAGAAAATGAACCTGAAAAAACAGAAGAATTCCAGGAGCATTTGAAAAACAGAACTTCGAAATGTGATTACTGCAGAGGGGAAGTTGAAAGCGATAATAGCAAAAATGAACTGACAATCAATACGAAGAAAAGGAGATTAGATGACTGATTTTTTCTCGGGAGCGTCAATTTCCGGCACAGCTTCGAATTCAGATGCCGTAAATGATCCCGATGAATACATGAAACAAATCAAAAAATCTAGTAGAGTATCATCTAATTACTCTGTGTCAGGGCGTGCGTCAGGAATAAAAGTTCCTTCTCATGGAAAGAGTATCGTTCTTTTAAACGCATTGCCGGTGTCTCACCACCAGAAAAAACGAGGAAGACCTCGTTACTAGCTAGGACTCTATACGGGCTTTTGCGGCAAGTACTGGTTTCATTTCTCGCTGACTCACCTGTTAGATGTGCAGCTTATAAATATCTATTCAGTTGTTGGAACATATAGTGAATATTGATATTAGATTTCTATAATCACTAAATTCTCAAATGTTCCATCAATAATGACCAGATTGACTTCTTTTTTGTTTTCATTCGATTTATATATCAGTTTTCCACGGGGCTCTTTATTCTTATATAGTGAACTAGGTTAATATAATCATTACCCTGTTGCTATTAAATAGAGAAGAATTATACTATATTACCGTCTTTTAGTTTTATATTGTTAAATATCCATGTTCTGTCAACATATTTATTTAAATAAATAATGTGTTCCCAATTAAGCTTTCTTTCATTTTTCTAATAATCATGAACCTTAATATCTTATTAGTATCTAAGAAAAGCTAAATTCCTGCAACCATTATTATTGTTAAGATTCAAAGAGCAAAATCTATATTTGTATATTTCAAACTGTTCCCTCCAACATTAATGTTTTAATTTCAGTGCTATCGACAACGGTGTGATGAATTTCGCCAACAGTGTACCACTCACTAAGATTTCCCCATCCAACTTTTCCATTCTTACATATTTAATAACCAGTTAAAATTTACAGTTTTATGTCTCATATATACAAAAATAAAACAAGAAACTTAATGTCCAACACATATATTTGTTTTAGTGATAAATTAAGACTACTGTAATATTTTCACCACTAAAATTTGCTCACAAAGTTTAAATATTGAAGCTCTTTTTTAAAGTCAGGAGGTCAAACAGCACTTAATAAAAACTGGATAACTTCTTTGTCCGCTCTCAAAGATTTCTTTTTCTTTGCATATTACTTTCAAGACAGAAAGTCTTCATGCATATCATGAAACTATTTAAAATTCAGAGAATTCATTTTAAGAAATACACTAATATATTCTGATTGAGAAAGCATAAAATAAAGTTAAATTTCGTTCTTTCGTTTTGTTTCTAGACTTCAATTCACGATGCAAATGAAATATATTTCATTTAAACTAGGATTAAGCTTACCGGGACTCAATGTTTCCTATATCTACTTCCATGTATATATTTGTAATTAAACGTGAAATTGTCCCATGTTTCACGTCCAAAGTAAGGGAACATTTTGAGCATAAATAAATAAATAAGATAAATTAATTTTCAAAAATAAAATTCGTAAGTTCTGAAGACAAATAATCAACATTACTTGATTGACAAATAATCAACAGTATGCAGAGTCTCGTAAAACTTCAATCAAAGAAGTAATTAATATAAATGATTTCTCAAAGTATTTACATACTTATTCATTTATTTATCAATTACTACTAATATTTACTAAACACCAAGTGTCATATTATTTATTAATTCATTTGTAGTTTCAATATTCCACCTAAAAACTTGTTAAATTTGAATAATTAGTTTGATGAAATATACTTGGGTCCACAGTTAAAATCGTTTTCTATGCCGGAGTCCAGAAGAAAACGGCATAGATTAGACATTTACATGTTAAAAATTGACCAAGAAGTGCATATTCCTCGGTTAGCATATATGCACACGTGCATATTATATAGCATATATGCACACGTGCATATTATATGGCATATATGCTCTTGAAATATATGCAGAGGATTGCATATATGCAATATGCACAATATCACATCCCTAGTCTTAACCATAAGAACTATCAATCCAACCATTAGTTAAATAGTATAATACGTAAATAAACTGTAACTTTACTTAGTTTACCATTACTTTGAGTTATTTCACCTATTTAATTGCCACATACATGTATGGCTAGTTGAAATTTAATCTACGTACATAATCATTCGAGTTTTATGATAAAAATATGGATAGTACCACTTCACCACATGATAACAATTCACCTTTTACAAACGAGATGATTGAAATAGCCTCTACGAAAAATGAAGAAAAAAAATAGGAAGAGTAAAATTTAAACTTAGTTATAAAATGATTAATAGTAAAGAGCTACGAACAAATAGACTCAGTTTTATCAATTACTAAAAAGAAACAAGGGTGGTTGGGGTAGGTCCATTTCATGAATAACAGACTTTTAAAAATTTTAAAACTGTGTGTAGTTTCATAATTCGAGAGCAATAGTTGTTCATTCGAGCAATTGTTCATTCGAGCAATAATTAATATTTTTCAGTAGGTTTGAATCAACAGTAACAAATTACAGATTTCCTTTTTCCTTTCAGTGCTCATAAAACGTAAAATATCTTTATCAAGCTTCATTCAAAGAACTTAAGATTACACAATTCATAAAGTATCCTATTCATAATAGGATTCGCAGAGATAGTAGTTTATGTACCCTCACCAAAATCATCATCAGATTCACTAGTTTCTAGTACTAAAGGTTCTTGCGAAAATTACTCACCCGAACAAAATCACTTTCAAATTCATTATCTTGAAGAAAAAAAATCAGTGATAATCTTGCGAGGGAAAATGAACCATTTTACTTGTATTTCGTTGTTTTCCGTAAAACAACCCAGCTTTCATGATGTTGAAACCAATGGACGAAGAATAAATAGCTTATATACTAGTTTATAACACGAAAAGCAATAAAAAATAAAAGAACACACTAGTCATCGCGAGATAAGCCTGTAAAACACATTTTACACATATGGTACAATACGCAATATACTTTAACAAGTTCCTTCTATTTGCGTATTGTATCATATTTGTATCACGAGTTTTTTGTTTCAAATTACTGTAAAAATATATGACAACACATTCATCTCCTTTCTTGACGTTGCCAAGCTTCGCAATGGCTAATTTACATCAAAAAAATGTGACGCAATAGCGGATTTGATTGCAAATGAGCATACGCGGGGAGCGTGTTAAGTGTTTACTCTTTATTTCCCCAATTACATTTAATATTTTGATGTTATTTAATAATATTTCACTTCCCCAACCGACTGGTCGTAGTAACCAGCTGGTCGTTCTCTGTAATAAACTATCTATTAAACCACAGTATTATTCCATTATTTTTAAAAGAATCAAAATAGAATTTGACATAGGTACCGACAGTTCAGGGTAGGTACCGACAGTTCAGGGTAGGTACCGACAGTTCAGGGTAGGTACCGACAGTTCAGGGTAGGTACCGACAGTTCAGGGTAGGTACCGACAGTTCAGGGTAGGTACCGACAGTTCAGGGTAGGTACCGACAGTTCAGGGTAGGTACCGACAGTTCAGGGTAGGTACCGACAGTTCAGGGTAGGTACCGACAGTTCAGGGTAGGTACCGACAGTTCAGGGTAGGTACCGACAGTTCAGGGTAGGTACCGACAGTTCAGGGTAGGTACCGACAGTTCAGGGTAGGTACCGACAGTTCAGGGTAGGTACCGACAGTTCAGGGTAGGTACCGACAGTTCAGGGTAGGTACCGACAGTTCAGGGTAGGTACCGACAGTTCAGGGTAGGTACCGACAGTTAAAGCAATTTCAGTTAGTTTAATGATAAAAGTCTTACCAAAACAGATTTCAATGCAAGATTTCCTGATGATGCACCTGCAGTACCCTGTTGCCTCAAAACAAGTGGAGTTATTTTGGTTTGAGCATGACTTAAGAGTTTCATTTTGTACTAAGTTAGAATTTAAACTGCTACTAGGTAAACTCTTCAAATTTGAATTTTTCTTTGGTCGATGACCAGTTTTCTCATAGGCACCTTAAGAGATTTCTGGATCACCATCAGATAGAATTTACTTCTTCCTTTTTTTATGCACCCAATGTGATATGATTATCACTCAAGTCTAACTCCATTTCTGGAGTTTCATACACACAGTCATCTGATGACACAATTAATTTCTTCAGAGGAACTATGAAATAATATTTCAAACTGATCCTTCATTCTAAATTATACTAATATTAAAAACAAATTATAATGAGATTCAGCTTTTATTAAAGCAACGGTTATTGCGTTCACTTTATAAAACGAATGTCAAAAATAATTAGGAACAGGGAGCTGCTCACGTCTTATCTGTGTGAGATCCCGATGAGCCTTCTTCTTCTTTCTTCAGTTTTATGAGGATATCGGTCCTAACAGGGACCATGTACCTCAAAGCCCGATGAGCCTAACTAAACTAGCTTTAAAAATATGTATCCAAAGTACGTGTCGCGAGACTAACTTAGCAAAATTCATATCCTAACTCACCTGATGAGGACATTTATCAATCCGGTGTTAGTTTAAATAAGAAAATAAACACAAGAAATTAATATTTCTTGATGCAACAAATCCATGTTATAACTACTCTATAAGGTACGCTCGCAAAAGAGACGAAATTGAGTTTCTTCTGCGCAGCCCCCCCTCGTGACGTCATAGAGGATAGTATTGTGTATAAATTTTAGTCACTCGTATAGCAAATTCATTTTGGAAGTTTCAATTATCATAGTTTTTTATTTATTTAGGTAATATTAAGCAATCAGAAAAATGTTAAATATGATTTAATAAATATTAATAAATAAACATTAATTAATTGAATTACTTTTCCTTTGGTTCAAAATTAGTGTTTTCTATAATAAATAGTCTCAGGGAATTTTTTAAGTTATTAGACATGATTTGGTACAATTATAAACATATGGGGATTGATGAAACGAAGAAATAACAGCTCTCAAATGTATTTCAACTTGACGAAATCAGTGTGCGTGACATACTAACAAACAAACAAAGAACGCAATACTATAATAGAAAACTTCCTTGAAGAAAACTTATCAGGGGTGACTCAAGAAAATATAAGACATGAATTAACGTTGATTCTAATAGAATTAATAACACCGTGAATTAATATATTTTACAGGTCATAAATTAATATGGTTAGATCACATAAATATAACTTTAGTGCTCCTTTTCCTTGAAATAGCATGGTTATCATACCATGCTAGAGTCTAAATCATTCTGAATCGAAATACATTAAAATGTTGCATAACTATCAAAAGAAGTACAGTGCATGCTATAACTTATCAAATTAAGTTTTAAACGAGTGTTTTGAAGCTATGATGTACTGTTGTTAGAGGCCGAAGTTAGTAAGTGTGCCGCAATTTACCTGCTTGACCCTATATTGCCATACCAAATACATGTAAATATACGAAATAAAAATAATTGTAAGTATAGGTAAATAAGTATTCTATAGAAAATTAGATGACATATTCGTAATTCTCGAAAAATTCTTTATGTGAATGTCATGAAAATGGTATGTAGTAAGCTGTATTTATCTATCATTGAACATAAACAAAATAGCATGGTAAGGCCTCACTTCTATGACGTCACAAAATACTCCTGCATGGTTGTGGGGATTTGGGGAGAACCTGCGCGCGAGCATACCTGTTAAAAGTTATTGTATCATGCAACAAATCGGACACCTCAGTGTGTAGGGTAACGGCTCATTGTATCGCCACTCTCCATTTATCGTCACGTTTCAGTTATTTTCGTCTATAACAAGACCTAGAAACATTTTCTTGTTTTAGGTTTTAACAATTCGATGTTTCCATATATTTTTAATATTGTTACAAAAATGTAAGTAATTTTAGTTACAATTACAGTTAGAGTGTCAGTTTAACTGTTAAGATGTATGACGATACGGTACATTCAGGATAAACCTAGCGAAATTGATTAAATATAGAAAATTTGTTATTCGCGATTTTACGCTTCAAATAAAAAAAATTCAAAATGATGTTCATACAATTTTGCTTGTTTTTAATTGCATTTCTTAAATATAAAATCAGAAATTAATTCAGTCATCAATATTTAAAATAAATCGATGTGTCGATATTTGGGTATCAATAAAGAGGGTTTTCCACTTATCGTCATGGGGTGACGATAAATGGTATTTTGATCAATTTCGCAATAGTGGTTCTAAAACAGTTTAATGGTTGGTAAATCTATTTATTCTCGATATTTATTCAATTTTACATACTTAGATAACTTTTACCATTTATCGACCTACTGGAACTCAATTATAGGGTGGTAAGAAGGGGGGGGGGGGGAGTGAGTAATTAGAAGGGGTAATTAGAAGTAATTAGAACCTATACATATATAATAGAATCAGAATAGTCGATTATACTATTCAATATACCTTGTTCATCTGAATAATGATTAGTGAAAAATTAAAATTTGATTTTAATAGAAACTGTGTCACCTAATTTAATAAAACGTACAAAATTTTCACAAGTTTTATACGTACAATGTTGTTGTTTTGCTGCATACCTTGTCCAAAGAATGTTTGCACTTCTGCGTGTGATATTCATAGTTAATATATAACTGGTATTCATCTTAAAATCATTTAATAGGTAGATTAGTGTTTACATTTCTCTGAGATTTGGTTAATTATTATTTACACAGTTTACGATGATATATATTTTGTGAACTTCATTTATTTGGAAAAATGAACAACGTGATCTATCAAAATTTCGATACGACTTTAGTTTTCTAAAACTTTTTCCTCTCAAAATAAATTGATAATTTAATGAGAAGAGAATTAAAAATATTGTCGCTTTGATTAATTACTTACGTAGGGGTTTTTACGTCTGCTGCAGAATCCGAGGACAATTTACTGACTTCAAAATGTAATTTTATTAAGATGAGATTCACGAACAAAGTCAAATACCACCTGTCGGTGTCTAGCTCATGGATGCAGGAAAGCTACTCCGTGAATGTAGTAACTTACCAAAAAGGTGACGAAGCAGTACTTAGATCTTTATGTTGGGTAGACTCGTAGGCTTCATTTACTATCAACTCTTCATTTTCCTCTTCTATCCGTGAGTGCAGCGAACGGTGCTTGTGTCCCTTTTCGTTACATTCCTTGGTAAGGGACTGCTTTCACTGAGTAGCTTTACTAAATCCATGAGCTTTGTCACCGACGGTCGTAGGTGACTTTGTTCATGAAGCCGAAGGGTAGGGAGAAACTTTTCTTTCTGACTGCTTCTTCGAGTCCCTTGTGTTTAATTTCATTTTGACATCAGCGATAATATGACCTTTGGCTTCGAAGCAGACGTTAAACCCGTACTACAATCATTAATTTCTCCATTCTAGCATCATTTTCCCTACTCAATTTCTCCCATTCTACCTAATTCCCCCATTCTACCTAATTTCCTCCATTCTACCTATTTTCCCTCATTCTTCCTAATTTTCCCATTCTACCTAATTTTCCCCCATTCTACCTGATTTTCCCCCATCCTGCCAGCTGTTCAATGAAAATTTTATTCTGTGGACGATATCACCCATGTATCGACACATGACGATAAATGGACCGGGTGATAACATGTGACGATATTTGGTTTCAACATGTCGATAATTGGTGTTTTTTAGATATATTATTTGATTCAATGTAGATTAATTTATACTAAACGAATTGCATAGTACTTCATATGGTGTAAAAGATTTTAATTTCATCTTTTAGTTAGTTCTGTCGTATATGCATTAGTAGAGAGGAGAGTTACACAATAATAATAGTTTTGAAGGAAACTTCTTAAGTGGCCGATAAATGGGGACTTCCCCCCAATAGCCAATATAAATAAACAATAGCCAATATAACACAGTAGCCGATATCTAATTAGGAAAGGATGTTCAATTTTCGAGAATAAAAGTTCAAACTTCTTGTCAATGATGGAACATCTTTTGGGATCTTTCCCATTTGACGACCTCCACCAAATTTAATTCAATTTTTTTTACATGTATTTTTGTCCATAGAAACTAAAAATTATTAGTTAATAATAATAGTTGTAAGTATGCAGTTCATTTATTACTTTATATCTAATTCAAATATTAAATTCTATATCGTCCTTTAGTTTAAAATCTTACATCGTCATATATCTATATATTATCCTACAACTATTATTCTATAGTTTTCATTGAAATTCAGTGGTGTAATAGTTTGATTATATTTTACTATATTATGTAGTAATTGTACCTAACTAATTCTAATGATGCTATTTATATTACTATTGTATATAGGTAGTGATTTGTGCGAATAATTATCTGTATGTAATTTATCTTCTACAGGTTACTAACTAAATAAACATACTCCTGCTAGTATGTTTTCTTGGTTCGTTGTGCCGAGACAAATACATATAAAAAACTAATTTGAATTTAATCTGGTAGGGGTCGTCAAATGGGAAAGATCCATCTTTTGCAACTAGCTGTCGGTTGCTGTGTAACCTAGTTCAATTTTTAATATCTATTAGTGTGTTCCCATTGGAGAGAAGTTTGAAGAATCTATTCTGTGGTCTTCCAATCTTACTGTGCCGACTTTAAATAGATTAGTTACTCTTTAAACAAATTATGAATGAGGTACTACTCATTTGAATGGATTTTTAAGTAAATGTTACAGATTCCAATTGTTTAAATTCAGAAAATTCTTCGTAATAACTGTTCCGTTAAACTAAAACTTTTATGGTGTATACAATTCTAGTTTTAATCATAACACAATTTGTTATTATTTTTTTTTTCGTGTTCTCGAATATCATCGAACAATAATTAATTTTCTATATATGTATGAATATTTTAACGGCAGCGTTTGAAGTTTTATTTTGCAATTTTTTACCGTTTTTTTACTTTACTTCCCAAGTAAACATCTCCAAGAAAATGCACAATAAGTTTCATTTTGCTGTGATAACTATAAGTCAGTGTGGAGGGGGTGAAATTATGGTGTGCCACAGGGTGTACGGACAACTGACATGCGGATAATTTCCATAGTGGACAACTGCCATCCGATCAACTGCCATGAGGACAACTGCCATCCGACCAACTGCCATGAGGACAACTGCCATCCGACCAACTGCCATGAGGACAACTGCCATGCAATATATTATAATTTATTTTGGGTGATTTTTTATGCACTTGTAAACTTAACCTTTCATGGATTGAATTTAATGTGAAGTATATTATTATTTTAACCTAAGAATTTAGTATAAATGTTAATTGTGTTGTGTATAGTCCGAAATTGTGAATGAAGAGGCATTGAAATTATGATTGCAGTAAAACAAAAATCATTTTTAAAATCATTTTATTTCACATTTAACGACTTTAATAATCAAATAGTCGACATAAAGGTTAAAATCTATAGATGCACAACTTTCTTTCCAAACATTTCAGAATAAAAGGAATAGAACAAACATAAGCTTTACGGGCTAAAAATTCCAGTACGTCTCCTTATTTGAATCTTATTAATATAGATTTACTTTTACGCAACACTGGACATATATGACTTGATAAATTGTTGATTTGTTATTAGGATAATAAAAAAATTGAGAAAATATATTTCAGTAATAGTTATTGAGTTATTTTGACTCTTTTAATTTTTTTTAAATATATTTGATGAGTGCATGAGCTGGAAACAAAAAACGATAAGTAAACAATTTCAAATTTCAAAGTTATCGAGTAAAGTGTTATTTGAAATTAAAAAAATAACATAGAAATATGATTAATACTTCTTTAGTTTCTAACCCTGAATCAAGCAGTAAAGTTAGTATTTACAAATAAAAAATATTAATTACCCCAATTTAAAATTATAAAATAATAGGATGCAAAATCACACACACTGGTTATTTTAACCTGTAAAGCTTATGTTTGTACTATTCTTTGTATTTTGAAATGTTTGAAAAAAAGTTTTGCATCTATTGATTTAATCTTTTCGTGAACCCTTTGATTATTTAAAGGGGCTTAAATGTGTTAAAAGTGAATGAAAATGATTTAACTAAGAAATAAATTTAGTTTATTGCTCGAATTATTATATTGCGCACAGTTTTCAGATATATAAAAGTCATTCATTCATGAAGTGAATCTGCACCAACCATCCTATTTTTTTAGTAATTGATAATAACTGTGTCAATTTTTTCATTGCTATATAGTATTAATCATTGTATAAATGATTTTAAATTTTACACTTCCTGTTTTCTTATTTTATTTCCATCTCGTCTGTAACATGTGAATGGGTATCTTGTGGTGAATTGGTAATGTTTCATAGTGTTTATGTTGTTTTTATCATAGAACCCGAATGATTATGTATATCAATTTTCAACTAGCCTATATCTTTGCCCCAAAAGTAAAGTTTCAGTATATTTACGTATTATACTAATTAATTATTGGTTGAGTTGATGGTTGTTGAATATTTGAAGACAGTTATAGTTATGGGTGTAGTGTATTGCCATATTTGGGTATGTTTTGGTGATCTTTTAGGATGTAGAGACTATACCACCTTACGGTTGTGCGCAGTATAGATTTATCGGCATATTGTGAGAATTAAAATCTAAGCTATTTTCCTTTCTGATTGCTTTTTTAAGTCCCTTTTTCTTAGTTTCCTTTTGACATCAGTGATATGGCCTTTGGTTAAAGTTTATTCTTACTAATTAAAGTTAGTACGACCTCTGTTAATCGTTGCACTTGTATATTTTATATTTTTCTTATTTTACCTGATCTCCCTATCTTGTTGACTCTTCCTCTTCTACCCCATTCGAGGAATTAATTATTCGAGCAATTGATCATTCGAGCAATTCCAACGTCTTTCCAACGTCTGAAATCCCACTCACGTCCCACGTCTTACACAAGCGGGATGTCCCTCGTCTGTCCCACGTCTTAAATCCCACTCACATCCCACGTCTTTCCCACGCGGGATGTCTCTCTCTGTCCCACGCAGGATGTACCTCTCTGTCCCATGCGGGATGTCCCTCTCTGTCCCACGTCTGTCCCACGTGGGATATCCCTCTCTGTCCCACACGGGATGTCCCTCTCTGTTCCACGTCTGTCCCACGTGGGATGTCCCTCTCTGTCCCACGCGGGATATCCCTCTCTGTCCCACGTCTGTCCTACGTGGGATGTCCCTCTCTGTCCCACGCGGGATGTCCCTCTCTGTCCCACGCGGGATGTCCCTCTCTGTCCCACGTCTGTCCCACGCGGGATGTCCCTCTCTGTCCCACGCGGGATGTCCCCCTCTGTTCCACGTCTGTCCCACGTGGGATGTCCCTCTCTGTCTCACGCGGGATATCCCTCTCTGTCCCACGTCTGTCCCACACGGGATATCCCTCTCTGTCCCTCGTCTGTTTTACGCGGGAAAAAGTTATACCAAAAAGGTATATCTATCTCAAGCTTTATTTACGTATCATAACTAGGTAGGTATTCATAAACAGATGTAGGTATCTACTATCTAGGTAGACATTGATGAATAATACTAGGTAGTAAGTAAGTAGGTA
Organism: Caprella mutica; assembly: GCA_947561585.1. Lineage (NCBI taxonomy): Eukaryota > Metazoa > Arthropoda > Malacostraca > Amphipoda > Caprellidae > Caprella > Caprella mutica. Next base: position 38,513 of record CANNZV010002863.1, read on the forward strand.
CGGATTGATGAACACTACCTACTAGGTAGGTAGGTATTGGTACTGGTTGGTATCTAGGTAGGTATTGTCAAACAGTTATAGGTAACTAGATAAGCATTGATAAACACTAGTAGATAACTAGGTAGGCATTGACAAACAGTTGTATGTAACTAGGTGGGGTAACTAGGTAGATAACTAGGACCTAGATTGGTATTTATATACAGTTGTAGGCCACTAGGTAGGCAATGTTAAACACAAGAATACTAGTAGGTAACTAGGACCTAGATTGGTATTTATATACAGTTGTAGACCACTAGGTAGGCAATGTTAAACACAAGAAGGTAACTAATTAGGTGTTGATAAGAAGATGTGGGCAACTAGATAGGCATTGATAAACACCAGTAGGTAACTAGGTAGGTATTGACAAACAGTAATGTAGGTAACTAAGTAGGTACTGATAAATACTACGTAATAAGTAATTAGTGATAACCACCAGTAGGTACAGATTGGTGGTTATCACTTATAGGTTACTAGGTAGTTATAAATAAACTCTAGTAAGTAACTAGATAGGTATAAGGTAGTGATACCACCAGAAGGTAACTATAGGTAATATTAATTAACAGTTATAGGTAATTAGGTAGTTAATAACATTAATTAACATTATCAATACAAATATTAATGAATAACTTTATACACATTCTTATCATTTACATTAAAAAATAAAAGATACCAAAATGTAGAATAATAAATCATATTTATTTAAAATAATTTTAAGAAGCACGCAAGTTATCAAGTTGCATAAAGATCCTTTCAATACTAGTTCTACCATGTCCAGGATGGCTGAGTGGTAGCGACGCAGGCTTTAAAAGTACAACACACTAGAGTCCTGAGTTCGATTCCCGAGATGACCACTTCAATTCTTTCTCCATTACTTCCCATTTAATTAGTATATTACAATATGTAATATTAAAATAAATGATTTACAGCCAAATGTACATATGCACTATATGCAATATGGTAAGAAATTGCAATAATGATTAGTATGATCTTTTTTATTTCTTATACATATTTATATACCCCAATTAACCGAAGTAGTTTGAGCCAAAAGAGAGATATGTCCCCCTTGCAGAGGGGGACATCCGCACTCTGTCCCACGTCTTGCAGAGGGGGACATCCGCACTCTGTCCCACGTCTTGCAGAGGGGGATATTCCCACTCTGTCCCACGTCTTGAATACTCACTCTGTCCCACGTGGGTCCCACGTCTTATTTCCCTCTTCCCTCTATAGCGAGGGACATCCGCACTCTGTCCCACGTGGGTCCCACGTCTTGAATCCCTCTATAGCGAGAGACATCCGCACTCTGTCCCACGTGGGTCCCACGTCTTGAAAACGGAGTGGGGTAAGACGTGGGACAGGTGGATGTCTCCTCTGTCAGAGGGGGACAAGACGTGGGATCAGACGTCTTGCAGAGGGGGATCCCTGTGCAAATGAAGAGGGTTAGACGTCTGCAAGACGTCTGATGTCCCCCGCCCCACGTCTTGCCCCACGTCTTAAATCCCTCTATAGCGAGGGGTATCAGACGTCTTAAGACGTGGGACAAACAGCTTTTGGTTAGCTGGGTAAAGTTGTAATTTTCATTAAAAAACACTTAATTTTATAATTGCTTGTCATACTTGGCTTTTTTCATTTTTACTTCTGCAATATGACTTCACTTGTGCCAAAAGGTGTAGTTATTCTTCAAGAATTATAGTTCTCTATGATTTAAACAAAGAAAACTACTTCATAACTGAGGTGCAATTCATAATTCAAGTCCTTCATTACTTGGGTGCTTCATAAAATAACTTCATAACTCAGGATATTTTTTAATAAAGAAATTCAGAACTGACTAAGAGTACGAGTTGCTAGTATGGTAAATACATATAGACAAGAATATTAACCCGCAATAAACAGCCAAATTATAACAATTCAAAGGAACATTATGCAATATCTATTTCTGCAACCCTGTATATTTAAAACAGTGTTCACACTCTGACAATACAATTTAAAACCTCTATTAATTTTATAATAGTCTCAATTGTTCTGTACTCTATGTTCTTTGTTAACATTTCATAAAAATTGATTAAAAGGGGATTATCATATATTATTAAAGGTCCCCTCCAAGCAAATATTTTTATTGCAATGTTTTTTATCATTTTGCTGCAAACTGCATCGAATTTGGTAGCATATTTTTAATTTTATATGCTTTTAAATATTTTTATAATCAAATCTCTACAAAACCTTTTTTACTTCCGACTTACTAATTTAAGACATTTTCAGCCTGAAGAAAAAGAATGTACACCATTTGTTTTGATTGTCAACTAGGTATTAGGTTTAATAAATCCATTTAATATTCGTGTAAAGGTTTAAACTTGAATGAACTTATATTAGAAACGTTTACATACTTTAGGAAACAATTAATATCTAAAATAAAGGCCGAAAACGCATGGTTTGTTTATAAAATTCAAATTTGTAATCAAAACAAAGAGTGTACAATCTTCTTCTTAATCATCAGATTAGTTTTTCGCTCAATTTTTGCTCACAGAGTATTAAAAACTTTAAAAACAAATTATAAAATATATACTGAACCGAATTGTATGCGGTTTGCAGAATAATGATCCTAGACCTTAGTTCTATAATATTATGTTATATACTCATTTTTTTTTTCTCGGAGCCTGGAGAGGACCTTTAAACTTTTTTCAAATCTATAATTATATATAAATGCATGTTACCTCTATATCATTCCTTTTCTTCTTAAATTACATAAACTACATCGAAACGCCACTTTTATAATAAAAGGAAACAAAATAACTACAGTAGAACTCCTCTATAATGAACTTCAGTATGGTGAACTATCCTATATAATAGAACCCTGTATAGAGAACTACAACGTATAATGAACATGTTTCATTTAGTCTACTTTAAAATATCTATTATAGTTTTCTATATATATATTCTAAGAAGTAAGCTCTGCACAACGAAGTAGTTTTAGTTTATTTTAGTCATTTCTAGTGAAGTAGAGTCCTGAAATAATATTTAAAAAAAGAAAAACAGCATGTATAATGAATGATGTTATTATTTTTTTATTACAGAACATTTATCTTAAAAATAGTAAATTACTCGACACGTGCCTGATGAATTCAAATAAATATTAAAGAAATGAGAAATGCTTTAAAATTACATGAAAAACATGACAACTAAAAAACTGGAAAATGGTGTAAATTTTTAACAACTTTCGTAAAAGTACAGCTTCTACTAGACTATAAAAATTCGAGTCTGTCTCATTATTAACCCCCTTAATTATATGGTTTGAGTAAAATTGAAATACTTGAATTTTTAAGACTATTGTTAACATATTTTGTGTATTGTGCCATAAAATAATTTTCAGTTTCTATGCATCTCTTGACACGTATATAATGAACTAACTTGCTTTAGTGAACTAGTGGTTCTACTGTACTGAAAATAGTCGAAAATGTCACGAACCTACCTCTGGTTCATAGATTCACAGCAGACCACTTTGGGAAACCCTGAGCTAGAGCTATTCTATCTTATCTAGATTTTAATACCATTATAAAATTCGTTAAAACATAATTAGCAGTGAATAGAGTAGGTTTCGCTCAAACTGTGAGTTTCAAGTTACTGAACTGTTCCGCATTTTCGATCATATAGTTTAGTTTATAATTATAGTTGAAAAACGAATTATTATAAGTACGTAAACTTTTTCCTAATGATCGAAAATATGAAACCGTCCGATGACTCGGAACTTACCCTATTACCTATTTACATTAAATAAATAGGTAGCTACATAGTTTGCTTAGGTAGGTAGGCAGTCTGTGTAGGTAGGTAGGTAGTTATGTAGTCTACTTAGGAAGTTGTGCAGTCTGCCAAGGTAGGTAGATAGTTATGTAGTCTGAGTAGGTAGGTATAGGTAGATGGGGTACGGTCAAGAGCCCCCCCCCCGGTCACGAGCCCCCCCGGTCATGAGCCCCCCTAGGTCATAAACCCCCCCGGTCACGAGCCCCCCTCCCTGTTTTTTAAATCCTTATTTACCTAATTAAACAAATGAATAATTACTTAGATAGAAATAACTGAGAGTTGCTATTGTAGTTTGTTGAATCCGCTAGTTTGTTGTACTGCACACTTCATGATTGTTTAATGACCTGGCAGGGGGGTTCGGGGGGCGGCACGCCCCCTTATATACATATATTTTATGTCTATTCAGTAATGAACTACAAAAGTGTCAATAAGGATTAAATAGTATAGGTTAAAAACAGGGGGGCTCGTGACCGGTGGGGCTTATGACCTAGGGGGGCTCATGACCGGGGGGGGGGGCTCTTGACCGGGGGGCTCTTGACAGGGGGGGGGGGGGCTTATGACCTACACCCACTATAGGTATAGTATATACAATAATGGTAATTTGTGCTTCATGTCTGCCTCTGAATTCTATATTTTGACAATATTTATATAGGTAAAAGGAGCAATTTTAAACGTTTTTTCAGGAATACCGTTTGTTGTGGAAACTCTTCGTTTTCGAGATGTAGCGCCATTAAATTTCCGGTAAATTAGGTTAAGTTTGAGGTCTGGAAAGGTAAATACATTTGCTGTTTATTTCTAATAATTATGACATCACAAATACGTATATAGGGGCGCATGCCGCCCCCCGAACCCCCTGCCACGTCATTAAACAATCATGATCGAATTGTGCAGTGCGACAAATGCCTAGTTATTTTGAAGACTTAATTGCGCTATATCTCGAAAACTAGCATTTCCACAACAAATGGTATTCATGAAAAAACGTCTTAAAACAGTTCCTTTTACCTATATAAAGTGTCAAAATGTCAAAATCAGAAGCTAAACTAAAGCAAAAATTTACCAAAATAACAAACACCTCTCACTATAAAGCTTTCGTTTGTTTACTTAAAGGGGCAGTTCAGTCAATTTTTGTTTTCATAATATTAATGTTGAACGATCACTTAGTAAGAATAAAGCATTCTTGTAGAATTGAACGGTTGAAAAAAATATAATAGCTAAGCGATATATATCATATTTGATAAATTCGATTTAGTTTCTGCGTCTTCCTACAGATGGCGCCACCACTCTGTACTATTTGTTTACATTTTACAGCTGATAACATGTGAACAATTTTTCTATCAACAGTTTTAACAGGTAAATTATGAAGAAATGGGTTTCTTTTCAAAACTAAATCCAATTGACTCGAAGGACAGTTTTCAATTTTCATAAGTTAATAACCGATTCAAGTCTGGGACTGGTTTTCATTTTGTTTACGTACTACAATGATTAGTTACTCGGTCCACCGCAGTCCACAGATAGCGCCACTAATTTACAATATACTTTTTATAAAAACATTTCTAAAATCAACGAATATTTTAATGTTACATAAATAAATATACTAAATCGATTTAGGACCAAATTGGCGATAGTTTGATTTTGACTGAACTGCCCCTTTAAGATACTAGGATAAGTTCCGAAATATCGGACGGTTCCACATTTTCGGTCGCCTAAGAAAAACTAGATAAAATAATTAATCAATTTTTATTTTAATTAGCTATTAGGTAGCTATAAACTATAACTGTCTATATTTCATAAGTGACCGAAAATGTGAAATCGCCTGATAATTGGGAACTTACCCTATTCTGAGGACTGCGCATCAACTGCCTAGCCTATGTAGTAGGTGGGTGTAGGTCATAAGCCTCCCCCGGTCAAGAGCCCCCCCCCCCCCGGTCATGAGCCCTCCCGGTCAAGAGCCCCCCCGGTCATGAGCCCCTCTAGGTCATAAGCCCCCCAGTCAAGAGCCCCCCCGGTCACGAGCCCCCCTGTTTTAAAATCCTTATTTACCTATATTATTTAATACTATTGACACTTTTGTAGTTCATTACTGATTAGACATAAAATATTTGTATATCGGGTGGCGTGCCGCAGATACAACAAACTACATTAGCAACTCATGACCGGGGGGGCTCTTGACCGTACCCCATCGAAACAACACCAGTAAATAGATATCTATTATATTATTGAATTCTTTTTTAGAATAGATATCTAAAATTTCGTATAATTTATGATCAATTCCGATATCTACCTAAATTAATCGAAAGAACACCAGTAAACAGATATATATTATATTACGGAATTCCGTTTTGGAATAGATACCTAAAATTTCATTCCATTTATGATCAGAATAGTTTTGCATCGCCAACCGAAAATGTATTTTAAAGATCAGATTTTTCTTTATCGTTACTATTTAGAAACAATAAGTGGAATATCATTTAGAAAGAGTACTGAATACTGTATATCGGTATCAATATAAATATCAGTATCAGTTAATAAAAATTTTTAATTTAGATGTATGTGCATTTGATATCGATATGGTGTGTATTGCATTACTAAAACGCTTTCGTTTATATATCTTTTTTATTTATTTGAGTGTTGCATCTCTAATCTAAATATGTATCTAAACGATGCGATGTCTCTTTTGGGTTACTATTTTAGAAATGAAAAATGAAGATTCTATGCGTCATTAAAAAAGTGTTCAATCCATCGAAACAGTTTCCAAATATCTTCATTAGATATGATTTTTGTATCGCATTTGGTGTCTATTCCATTTCTAAAACGCTTTCGTTTATATCTCTTTTTTATTTATTTGAGTGTTGAATCGCTAATCTAAAAATGTATCTGAACGATGCAGAGGGATCTACTTTGTTTCTTTTTTCTACATCGAAATTGTAGAGCACGTTGTATCGTTTAGAAATATAATTGACACGACTATGTTTGCTGGGATGGTTACCTATATTTTAATGCTTTTGATTCATTCACTTTCATCACAGAACTTTCATCTTTACGATAAGCTAGTCGTGTCCTCAAAACGTTTTTTTAATTCGAGCTCATAGAAAATGAAATTTTCAAGAAGTTACAATTATATAAATTCTTGACATACACCTATATATTTCTACTTCGCTGTTATTACCATTTGTAATAATACTGAGTTGTGATTTTGAAAATAAAAGCGGGGCCTACCAGTACAGGCAGGCCCCACTTTAATTACCAAATCATGACTCAGTGTAATTATCAAACGGTAATTAAAGCTAGGAAAAGTAACAAGGAATATATATTTATAATTGCCACTCCTTGATTATGCATCTCATTTAGTCATTTTCTATGAGTTATAATGAAAGAAAATTTGTTTTTGCGTTACAATACTAAGTAAGCCTATTATTAAACAGTGTTTCAGTGTTTGTGACTGTGATGAAAGTTTAATGTTGTGAATTTTTGTTATAGGTTTTAAAATCCATCCATAGATAACTCTCACTCAGTATAGGTTAGTAATAAATAGATACCTACTTGGATTTCTATAATTATTGTGTTACATTGAACAAACAGACATTTTTGCTCTATGAAATATTTTAGGTAGTAGAATACTAAGTTCCAAGTTATTGGTAGGTTCTACAATTTCGGACACGTCAGAAAAGAAAATATTATAATTATCATTTAACTTCTATTCTAATTGGTATCATGGATATCGATTGAAAATAAAAGTTAAATACAGTTAATTCAACGGGACATGTTGAATTTCTGAACCAATTGCTTCTAGGTAATAAACCTTGATGCCTGAAATAATCACGAAAAACTTGTCTCCGTTTTCTAGGTCTACGAATGGTAATAATTTCGAGATATATTTTAAAATAATTACCGCTTTTAATAAAGCTTAGGCCTGAGTGTATATAATTTTTGTTTTAGTTTAAATGCATTCAGATTGGCAGAGTGATGGCGATCTAGATTCCAGAACTGCTTGGCCCAGGTTTGATACCCAGACACATCACTTCATTTCTCCCCATTTATTTGTATGTATAGCATTAATAAAATTGATATGCCCCCAAATGTAAATTGCAATCTATGTAACAAAGATATAGGTAAGAAATACAGCTCGATATTTTAACTTTCTTCCGAAAATGTATATCTTCAATATAGATATATATTTGACATCGAATTTGCTGTCTATTTCGTTACTAAAACGCTTTCGTTTCTATGCGTCATTTAGAAAGATTATTGATACAGTATAATGGTATCAACAATCCATCGAAACAGTTTCCAAATATCTTCAACTTAGATATGTTTTTATATCGTATTTGGTGTCTTTTCCATTACTAAAACGATATCGTTTATATCTCTCTTTTAGTTATTTGAGTGTTGCATCGCTAATCTAAAAATGTATCTAAACGATGCAGAGGGATCGATTTGTTTCTTTTTTCTACATCGGAAGTGTAGAGCACGTTGTATCGTTTAGAAATATAGTTGACACGACTATGTTTGCTGGGTAGAGTTTCTATTTTTATACTTTATTTTCATTTTTCCTGTGTACTTTCCTACAGGTGACATCTGTGGGGAATGAAAGTAAGAGGGGTGTCGTCCTTTGTGCTCCGAACTGTTGAAAATTTGGATTATGTGTTATCGTTTTTTTTTTCATATCTACCATGCTCATCATTTTTAACGCTACTTGCAGCTTTGGAAAATAGCGTTAGGGTTATGTTCTTTAAGTACGTAGCTCAGATTTTTTGTTAGGTGATCTTCATTTACTATCACCTCTTTTTCCTCTACTTTTTCTATTTTCTTTTTTGAAAGCTTTTCTGCTTTCGTGTGCATTGTCTCCAATTGTAGTTGGAAATCATTGAACCACTTTCCTTTTTTATTGCTTCTTCCAGTCCCTTGTTTTCAATTATGATATGATATTACTTTTGTTCCGAAAAAAAATATATTAACCCATACCTACTGTCGTTGAAAACTGTGCACTTTAAAATTATGTAGATTTTATATATCCTATATTTCCATTTTCTTCTTCTTTTTTCTTTTTCAATTGAATTAAAATATTAAAGTGAACCTTTTTCATATTCGATATAATGTAGGTAGTTATTTTTCATTTTAAATTTTTTTTCATGTAGGTTGCCCAAGAAGCTTCGGCTTAAAAAGGGCCTTAAAATGTCTCTCTGTAATAGTGTTAGTTTAGTATAATTGTATCAAAATATTATTGTATTAATATTGTTGTATATTCTAATTGTGAGGAAACATTTTTGCGAAAATAAATAAAAAATAGAATATTCGTGTAAAGGTATAAAATCGGATAAACTTATTATAGAAACGTTTATATACTTTAGGAAACAATTAATATCTTAAACGAAGGCCAAAAATGTATTGTTTGTTTAAAAATCTAAATTTACTGTCATAAATCATATTGTATTATTTCAGATGATATGGTTTCTCAATAATAATATGATCTTATAGTTATACCTAACTAAATATCTGATGTAATGTCCCTGGCACAGTAATTGTAAGTCTTGTTATATATTCTATTTTGTTATATTCTTACTATTGTTATAGTATATGTTGTGTACCCCTATATCATTATTTTGTGTTCTTATTTTCAGTTGTTGATTAAAGCCTTAATAAAGGTCGGGACTTTCTTTCAATCATACAACAATTTAATCAACAAAATGTCTAGAATTGAGAAGTTTATGAGACCAGAAAAATTTGAAGGCCAGGAGGGCACTTCTCCTGCTCAGTGGAAGCATTGGCTGAGGACATTCGAGAGATTTCTGGAAAAATGTGAAGCTTCTGCAGCAGACAAACTGGATTTACTCATCAATCACATATCACCTGCAGTATATGAACACATTAGTGAATGTGCTACTTATGATGCTTCAATAAGAATATTGAAGTCTGTATATGTGAAGCCAATTAATAAAATATTTGCCAGATATCAACTTGCAACTCGTAAGCAACAGGTACATGAATCTCTGGATCAGTACTTGCAAGCCCTAAAAATCTTGGCGAAGGATTGTCAATTTTCAGCCGCAACCTTGGAAGAAAGAACTCAAGAAGCGATCATGGATGCGTTCATAGCTGGATTGTCATCTAGTGTCATTCGTCAGAGACTCCTGGAAGATGGAGCACTAACCTTAGAAACAGCTACTCAATCTGCAAGAAGTTTAGATTTAGCTCAGCAAAATGCGAATAAATATTCATCTAATTCTTTTCCAACCTCTGCTGCAGTAACACTTCCTGTGCCTATCAACAATACAAAACCTACTGAAAATGAGGAAGAAAAGGAAAATAATGTTGCCTACATACGCTCAAAATGTTCTTATTGTGGGAACTCTTCTCATCCTAGACATCGCTGCCCTGCTAAAGATGCAACATGTTTTAAATGCTCCAAAAAAGGCCACTTTTCTAAAGTGTGTAGGTCAGAAAATAATCACCCTAAGCAAGTTCATTCAGCAGCTTCGATTCTACTGGCAGGTGTGGAACATCATCCAGCTCCAAAAAAATTTCCTGGGTTTAATAATATAGTGAAAATTAAGGGATATCCAGTGGAAACTATGATAGATAGTGGAAGTTTTGGTAGCTTTATTTGTGAAAAAGTAGCTACAGAACTGAAATTGAAAGTACTCAAATCAAAAGAGAGTATAGTAATGGCTTCATCTAACTTAACTACACATACTAGAGGTCATTGTTATGCAGATCTTAGCATAAGTGGATGTAGTTACAAGAATGTGAGGCTAAATGTTCTTCCAAGTCTGTGCACTCAAGCTATTCTAGGACGAGATTTTATGAATCTGCATAGCTCTGTTGAGTTCAAAATGAGTGGAAATTCCCCTAAATTAACAATATGCTCTGTAGCACAGATGAAAGTTGAACCAGTATCCCTTTTTAAAAATCTTTCTCCTGACTGCAAACCTGTGAAAGTGCCATCAAGAAAATTGTCAGTAAATGATAAAGAATTCATTGCAGATGAAGTGGAGAAACTTCTTCAGGAAGGTGTCATTGAAGAAAGTATCTCACCTTGGAGAGCCCAAGTTCTGGTTGCAGGAGGTAATAATCATAAAAGAAGGTTAGTGATAGATTACTCATTGACAATTAATAAGTACACTGATCTTGAAGGGTACCCATTACCTAAAATTTGTGACCTTGTGCAAAAGTTAGCAAGAGATAAATATTTCAGCAAGATCGATCTCAAATCAGCATATCATCAAGTGCCTTTGAAACTTGAAGATAGATTGTTCACTGCATTCGAGGCTGATGGGAGACTGTTTCAGTTTACTAGGATTCCCTTTGGGCTAACAAATGCAGTTCCAGTATTCCAGAGACAGATGAATGCAATAATAAAGAATAATGGATTACAAAAGACTGTGGCTTACTTAGATGATATCATCATTAGTGGGACTACTATTGATGAGCATAATATTAATTTAGATGAATTTTTAGGGATAGCCAAATCTCTCAATATCACTATTAACTATGATAAAAGTGAATTTTTAGCTACTGAAATTAATTACTTAGGGCACACTATCTCGCAATCATCCATCAAGCCTGATATGAATCGTTTGAAGCCATTGATTGACATGCCTGCTCCTAGTAATAGTAAAAGTCTTCAAAAATGTTTAGGTTTATTTGCATATTATGCTACGTGGATTGAAGACTTCTCAAATAAAATTCAACCTCTTTTGCAGATAGAATCATTTCCATTAAAAGATACTGAAAGATCTGTCTTCACCAATATTAAAGATGAAATTTGTAAAGCATCCATGGCCCCAATTGATGAAAACCTATCTTTTGATGTTGAGACAGATGCTTCTGATGTTGCTCTCGCTGCAACGTTATCACAGGATGGCAGACCAGTTGCATTCTATTCAAGGTCATTCACTCGTACAGAAAAGCTGTATCCATCAATGGAAAAGGAAGCTCTAGCTATTGTGGAAGCTGTACGAAATTGGAGGCATTTTCTTTTACCCAAGTGTTTCACAATTATAACTGACCAGCAAGCAGTCTCTTTCATGTTCTGTAAAAAACAAAAATCTCGCATTAAAAATGAAAAAGTTCTACGATGGAAATTAGAACTTTCATCTTTCCATTATGAGATATGTTATCGTCCTGGCAAAGAAAATATGTCTGCGGATGCTTTGAGTAGACTATGTGCTTCTGCTTGTAAATCTCTACAATACTTGGAGAAACTTCATGAATCTTTGTGTCACCCAGGAATTTCTAGATTAGCACACTTTGTTAGAAGTAAAAATCTGCCCTATTCCATTAGTGATGTAAAAACTGTATGTTTATCTTGTTCTACTTGTGCAAAAATTAAACCTCGCTTTTATAAGCGTCCTGAACAAAAATTAGTGAAAGCTACTAGGCCCTTTGAGCGTTTATCTATAGATTTCCTTGGTCCAAAGGCATCCTACTCTAGGAATAAATATTTATTGGTTATGGTTGATGAATATTCACGATTCCCTTTTGTATTTCCTTGTGTAGATTCAACTAGCAAGAGTGTAATAGATTCTTGTAGGACGTTATTTTCACTTTTTGGGTGCCCAGCATCTGTCCATTCAGATAGGGCTCAAGCTTTCATGTCAAAAGAATTAAATGACTTTATGCTTCAAAATGGGATAATAGTTACTCACTCAACTCCATATCACCCAACAGGAAATTCTCAATGTGAGAGGGCAAACGGAACCATTTGGAAAGCTATTCAATTAGCTTTGAGCTCTCAGAATTTGCCAGAAAATTGCTGGGAGGATGTTCTGCCAACTGTCTTACATTCTATCCGGTCTCTTTTGTGTGTTGCAACTAATTCTACTCCGCATGAAAGAATTTTCCAGTTCTCCCGAAAATCTTGCAATGGATATACGCTGCCATCATGGTTGTCCACACCTGGGAAGCAAGTTCTAATTAGAAAACATGTCCGTAATAAATCTGGTGGATTTAGTTGAACTGGTAAATGCAAATCCTAGCTTTTCAAAAGTTCGATATCCAGATGGACGAGAGTCGACCGTATCAACTGGTGATCTGGCAGATCCTGGAATGAGTCAGCAAACTGAGAGTCCTATAAACTTTGAGCCAGCTCCTTTACAAGAAACTAATTTCTCTACTGATCAGAATTCAGAAACTAACTTGGATCCGCCAGATTTCGAGGGATTTGATGCTTCTGATGTGGTAGTTAACCCTTTGCAGGAGACTCTTGAGAGGAATACTTAGTGAATTCTAAACAGACTCTCCGTAGATCTTCTCGCAACCGAAACCCTCCTGATAGACTTAATTTGTAGAGATTTAGTGTCTTTTGTGTTATAATGTATTTGCTAGAGCTAATTGATAAATTCTGAAAGTAGGCATTGTAGCTTAGAATATTTATATGTATGTCAATTCATAAAATGGGGTGAATGTCATAAATCATATTGTATTATTTCAGATGATATGGTTTCTCAACAATAATATGATCTTATAGTTATACCTAACTAAATATCTGATGTAATGTCCCTGGCACAGTAATTGTAAGTCTTGTTATATATTCTATTTTGTTATATTCTTACTATTGTTATAGTATATGTTGTGTACCCCTATATCATTATTTTGTGTTCTTATTTTCAGTTGTTGATTAAAGCCTTAATAAAGGTCGGGACTTTCTTTCAATCATACAACATTTACAATCAAAACAAAGAGTGTACAATCTTCTTTCTCAGCGTCAGGTTGGAGATTCGCTCGATTGTTGTTCACAGAGTATTAAAAAACTTCAAAAGCAAATAATAAAATATATACTGAACTGAATTATATGTGGTTTGCGGAATAATGTTTGTAGATCTTAGCTCTAAAATATTATGTAATAAACTCATTTTTCCCCGGACCCTGGAGAGGACCTTTAAGTGTTTCAAGTGTTATTCTAAAATGAATCTAAACGATACAGTGGGATCTAATTTGTTACTTTTTCTTCATCGAAAGTGAAAAGCACGTGCATGGAATCGTTTAGATATATAATTGAAACGACTATGTTTACTGGGTATATGGCTTTGGCTGCGCCATTCTGCAAATCGTTCTTTGATCAGTTTGTTGGATGCAAGAGAGTGCCCCATCATATTGCACAAATGCAGCTCTAGAATTTTGCAATGAAAAGTTTCGTCATTAGCAGAAGAACGGAATATAACCAGGAGACTCTCAAAAAAAGCTTGCAAGAATGTTGTGAAGCGCGCGTTGTTCTGTCTTCAGGCTGGAGCATTTTCAACAACATCTGTAGGGCCTCAGGAGATGTTCCTCATACGATATAGGACAATAAATATATGTATGACAATTATAAAAATCCACTCTTTTAATTTGAAGTGATGTATCCATAACGGCATTTGGCGCATTTTATGTGCTCCTAAAACGCAATTTAAAAATGACGTGTCTGATGGAACGCCATGTACAACTGTTCTTAAATTCGATTAAGTGTGGGGATCTAATTTATTCACGAAGATATTCAGATCTTTTGTAAACGTTCAAGAAGATTCAAGGACATCTATCTGAAAAAAAAAACGTGAATAACGCCATCTATGGAACGATCGATCGATCTATCAATTATGTTAACTAATCAACACCCTTATCTTCTCTGAAAATACATTGATTTCAGCAATAATAACTCGTTTGATAAATTAATTGATGCTTATCTATCATATCATGTTAGGAAATTGGACGTCCCCCCCCCCCTCTAAAAATACATGTTCATGTGACGTCATAATCGCCATAATGAACGTGCCCTGTGTGGACAGAAACATCTTACCCTTCCTATCTACTTGCTAGCAGTTCACTTCATTTTCTCTTGAAAAGATAAGTAGGTACTAAACTGAGCTCTGTGCTTTTGAAGAAGAACTTCGCCATAGGAAGTGAGTGCGCAGATAGGTACCTACCTAATCTGGCTAATCAGAAGCCTGATTTGCACCCTTGGCCTTCCTAATTCTGTTGTTCTAACTAGGTAGAGTCACACTGCAGAATTGGTAACCACTTACTAGTAGCTAGCTACCTGGGTAAAGTATCAGTCTTTAAAAAAAATATTTGGCTTTAGTTCTAAGGCTCACAACAGTATACCAGTACCACATGACGGTGCACTACAATACGGCGCACCACTGTACTTTCTATTAATGATCTCTAAGTAAATAGCTGTTATGAAGTTTGTTGTTTCTGCTAGTCCAGAGTGGAATAATAACTCATTTCAGATTGACTAGTAACTCTGTTAGGAATTTAGAATGAACAAAAATTACTCATTTTAACCCTGAAAAATGCAGAAATCAGTAAATTATTTTATAAATTTCAACTCCGCAGTGAAAACTAATGTAAAATAAGTCATTTTAGCTTCACAATTGGGCTTGTTGTGATGATGAACATCACTGATGGGAATGCATGAAGTTACTGTTAGGAGTAACTCTGTTAGAATTTATGTTTTCCAGTCTGGCTGCTAGTTTGTTGTTCTGCACACTTCATGATTGTTTATTGACCTGGCAACAGGCAGGCCAGTCTGCAGAATATGGAACATTTTTCCAAGACTCTCTGCGGGAGTTTTTGATTGAATTTTAGAAATTTGAGATCTCTGCGGGAGATCTTGAATTAATTCCTATGTTACCATTAATTTAGCTGCGGGAGATTTTGAATTAATTCCTATGTTCAATTTCTCTAATAAAAAAATTCCTGCAATGTCGGAGGATATTTAGCTATTAATTCCTATATTACCATTAATTTTTGGAGGAGAAACTGGAAAAATGTTGGAGGACTAGACAAATTGATGAAAAATGTTAAATGTTGGCAGCTATTTCTCTGATTTTTTATAAAGTCAGAGGAGTTCTGTGCACCAAATACAAACTGGATTGGGGATAATGAGAAATTCGTCTTAATTTACTATGACAAAACGTAAGAGTCAAGGTTGAAGAATACTTTGTTATTTTAATTGTTTTTTTTTAGCAAAAACATGAAAGAAATATTGAAAATGTATAGGTAAATTAAATGTTCCAATGCGTTAAATAATATTTCACATATTTTGTAGTTGATTGAATCATTATATTCCATATATTATATATACATAATAATACATGAATTGTTTGATTATCCGATTATGGACCATTTGTCTCTCCAGCTCTCTCCAAAATTCAACAAATTCTCTCCAAAATGATCAAATTTTCATAAATTCTCTCCAAAATAACATTGTAGCATAGGAGAAAAATAGATAAAACTCACCATTTGCAATTGAAGGGCTCAAAATAACTGTCACAAACTCTCCATTAAAATGGTGAGTTTGGACATGCTTTATTACTTGGGGAACTCATAACTCATTTCCGGCCTCTGGGCTGGATTATGGAATATCAACGACTAGATCATATGTCATTTCATAGAGTTACAGTAGGTAAAATACTAATATGTGAACTTATTCCAATCAATCATCATATGATCTTTAATAAAACCAAAATCCGGCATATCAAAATATCTTCACCTAATAAATTTATGTAGTGGACGGTAAATGGGAGGTCGGATATTAGGATAGGCTAGTTTATGGGGGGGCCGGAATATGAGCAGGCTGGTTTATGCGAGGCCAGATTATGAACAGGCCGGTTTATGGGGGGCAGAATATCGGACAGGCTGGCCCAGCCCAGTCTGCAGAATGTGTCTCTTCTCCCGCTGTCCCGCAGAGATTTTAATTTGAGAGAGAGTTACTCTCCGACTCTCAGTAGCAGATTCAGAATCTCCCGCAGCTAAATTAACGGTAACATAGGAATTAATTCACAATCTCCCGCAGCTAAATTAATGGTAACATAGGAATTAATTCAAGATCTCCCGCAGAGATCTCCAATTTCTAAAAATTCAATCAAAAACTCCTGCAGAGAGTCTTGGAAAAATGTTCCATATTCTGCAGACTGGGGCCCGGCCAACATGTCCTACTCGATTCGATATCGGGTTGGGTCTAATTCGTTGGGCTGGTCTAATTGAATCTAACGGTAATAGATATGAAATACACTTAAATTAGATATCTAATTGAATGTATCTAAATTATTTGACTGTTTAGAAATCTCATAAATTTCTACTGTCAGTTTCCAAAAATCTTCACTCTAGTTAGCATAGTTTATTTTCTAATCAAAAATCGTCTAATGCATATCGAAACAACACCAGTAAATAGATATCTGTTATAACTTATATTATTGAATTCCGTTTTAGAATTGTACCTAAAATTTTGTATCATTTTGTTGGAATTTTAGTTTAAATGTATTACACACTCATTATATGTTTAATGTTAACTTCCTGTTAGACTAGCTCAGCTATATTAATTACCTATTGTTTAACAAACAAAGTATTACTTTTATGAGAAACGGATTTAAGGTTTAAAGTCCATTACAAGTTCCGGTGAGTGTTAAATACCACTGCGAGTCAATTCATAAGTTAGTCTGTTTTTTACATTACTCAGAGAGAGATGTGATTCTCTCATCTCTCTAATATTCTTCTAACTGTATAACATATTACTCTTTAAATAAACTCTATGTCTTAACGTTGTTAACCCACTGTAATTTAACCTAATTCTAACAGGTTATTGTCCCAGTGAACGATAAGTTTATAAATCAAATTATGTTTAAACAATTTAGAAGTTTATTACAGTAATCAAGTAAAACGAAGTACAGTGAAAAAAGTGTTGAACTAAATGAAACATATATGCACGAACGTTTGTGTAAGCATATCTTGCTAATGCGCTAATTGAGGTCAATAATACTGACTGCTTTAGCGACATGTACTTGTTTTTATAGTATAATTATTTATTATTCTGTGCGGAAGAGGTGTCAAGAGAGGTCACAAATTACCTTTAAATCTGTGACCTTATCCTTTGGTAAACAGTCTTTCAACAAAAGGTTCTTGCGAACTAAGACTTGTGTTGCTGTTCCAATTGAATATTAATAATTATATTCAGTGAAGTTATTCTTATGAATTAGAATAATTTCAAAATATCAATTCAGTTAAACAGTAAATCAATTTAACTGCTTTGTTTGTTTATGTTTGTTAAGTATTGAATGAAAATAAATACTTGAAAACATGTCTTCAAATAAGTTACCGTGGATTGTTCCCCTAGATGGAAATAATTACCCTACATGGAGGGTACAAATGAAAATGTACCTCTTAAGAGAGAAACTGATGGATCTAAATCAGTTCCAATAGATTCCGCTTCAACTGAGGTTAAAGCTGCCTATACTAATAACAAGAATAAAGCTCTGGCAGATATAGTACTATCTATTTCACCGGATCAATTGTACTTAGTTGGACAACCCACCCTGTCTGGACCACCCTTCAAGAAACGTTTCAGAAAAACACGTGGGCGAACAAATTTCGTCTGAAGAAGAAGCTTTACAACTTAAAATTGAAATCTCCCGAACTACTCAACTCCCATTTGAAAGAACTAACTGAAGTTTTTCAAGAGCTTGCCTTGTTAAATCAAGTGATCAGTGAAGAGGATAAAGTTATTTGTCTCCTTTCATCACTACCAGAGCAGTTTGAAGTGCTTGTTACTGCACTTGAAGCTCAGACAGACATCCCTAACTGGATTACCGTAGCTGACACACTCTGGAGAGAAGCTGAAAAGTTGAGTATTAAATCCAATGATGTTTTGGCATTATCAAATACTCAGATTGATGCTGCAGTAAATAAACAGTCAATCAAGTGTTACTTTTGTAAAAAATTAGGACATGTGAAGAAAGACTGCTTTAAATTCAAACGGTATTCTCAAACTAACAGAACTCAAAATCAGCCAAATGGTGTAAACGAATGTAACCTTTGATGAATCAGTTTCATCTAAGATTGAGAACCCTCAACTGATTGAGACCCCTACCTCTCCACTGGTGTTCCCTTCAGAAGATTCAGAACCTGCAGGGCCTGAGAATCAAACTCCTGACAATAATCCTCAAATAATCCTCCCTGAGGCGCAACCTGTACCAGCTATCAGTCCTGATGAGGATCTTAGACGATCGTCTAGAATTCGTCAAGCTCCTGTTAGATACGGTAGTTGGGAGTATAGCCATGATCAGTTTGAGGAGGAGGGTTTATTAGTAAATGGGAATATCAATATCGAACCTAGGTCGGTATCTGAGGCTCTTAATAGCGGTTCTGAATCCTCTAAATGGAAACTTGCTATGGAGAGGGAATTAAATGCTTTTGAGAAACATAAAGTTCTTGAACTCGTAAAACCTACCTCAGATTTAAACATAATTAAATCTTAATGGGTGTTTAAAAGGAAGAAGGGATCTGATGGTAGAGTGGTTTCATATAAAGCTAGATTAGTCGCTCATCATAGTCGACCTGGAATCGACTATGATGAAATTTTTGCTCCTGTAGTGAGATTTGAATCGGTGCGAACCATGTTATCTTTAGCAGCTAAACAAAAATTATTTGTACATCACTTGGATGTCAATTCTGCTTTTTTGAATGGGGATCTTAAAGAAAATGTTTATATTAGACAGCCTCCTGGCTATGCTATTCCAGGAAAAGAAGATTTAGTATGTAAACTAAATAAATCTATGTATGGGTTAAAACAATCACCCAAATGTTGGAATGATGCTTTGGATGCATATCTTAAATCCTTAGGATTTATTCAGTCCTCTTGTGACTCATGTATTTATGTTAAAGTAATCAATAACTCTCCATGCTTCATTTCTGTGTATATAGATGATATTATTGTAGCATGTAAGAACTATGATGACCTGACTAAAATCAAGACTGATTTAAGTGCTAAATTTGAGATGAAAGACTTAGGAAAATTATCTTATTTCTTAGGCATAAAAGTCGTACAAGACGAAAATAAAATATCATTAAATCAATCTTCATTTGTCAACGAGTTATTAGATAGATTTGAATTCAATAATTGTAAACCTATATCAACTCCTGCTGATGTTAATTCTCAGTTGGAACCAACTACTGATGATTGTGAACTAGTAGATAAAACTAAATATCAGTCAGCTGTAGGTGCCTTACTGTATCTATCTGCTAAAACTAGACCGGACATAACTTATGCAGTTGGAAATGTCTCTAAATTTTGTTCCAATCCAAACACTAAGCACTGTTCTGCAATTAAGAGAATATTTAGATACCTAAAGGGCACACCTGATCTTGGCATTACCTATGGTAATGAAGATTCTGATTTGATAGGTTATTCTGATGCTGACTGGGCAGGTAACAGAGTTGATAGGAAAAGTACTTCTGGCCAATGCTTCCTGTTAAATAATTCCATTATTTCTTGGCGCTCTGTGAAACAGTCATGTGTTGCTTTATCAACGGCTGAAGCTGAATATGTTTCTCTCTCTGGTGCCTCCCAAGAAGCTGTATTTCTAAATAAATTACTATTAGATCTTTAAAGTACCTAATAAGAATCCTATAGTTTTGTTTGAGGATAATCAGTCAGCTATTTGTATTGCTAAAAATGCTAAAAATCATCCTAGATCAAAACACATTGATATTAAATTTCATTACATTAGAGATCTTGTTGCTTCAAACATAATTAAACTTGTGTATTGCCCCAGTGAAACTATGCTTGCTGACATATTCACTAAACCGTTGCCTACTGATAGATTTACTAAATTAGTTGAATTAATAGGCATGAAAAATATATAATGTCGTGTGAAGAGGAGTGTTGGAATTTTAGTTTAAATGTATTACACACTCATTATATGTTTAATGTTAACTTCCTGTTAGACTAGCTCAGCTATATTAATTACCTATTGTTTAACAAACAATGTATTACTTTTTATGAGAAACGGATTTAAGGTTTAAAGTCCATTACAAGTTCCGGTGAGTGTTAAATACCACTGCGAGTCAATTCTTAAGTTAGTCTGTTTTTTACATTACTCAGAGAGAGATGTGATTCTCTCATCTCTCTAACATTCTTCTAACTGTATAACATATTACTCTTTAAATAAACTCTGTCTTAACGTTGTTAACCCACTGTAATTTAACCTAATTCTAACACATTTATGGTCAATTCCGATATCTACCTAAGTGTATTATATTACTGAATTACGTTCAAAATGTATTCATAATGCTCCGAATCGTGTGAGATAAAATCATTAATTTATCGAAACCTGATGTCAATTTCATTGCATATTCACTATTAAATATTAGAGTGTCTCAGAGTCTCTTATAATATCAAATCTGAATCAATTTAATATGCATCCAGGATGGCCGAGTCCCAGACACACAACTTCCCAGCAAACAAAGTGGTGTCAATTATATTTCTAAATGGTACCACGTGCTCTACATTTTTGATGACGAAAAAAGGAAACAAAATAGACCCTCTGTATCGTACATTTTTAGATTACACTGAGAAAAATAAACAACTCCAATTGACGCACTCATATGTTTCGAGTTCACCCTATGGCTTTGTCTCTAAAACGAGACACCTAATTAGTGCATCAAACTCTAGTTTGGATGCACTAAAGTGCATCAGTTTGATGCATTTAGTGTCTCTGCTATAATTTTGTTAAAATAATGAAGAAATTATTCTCATCATTTTGGCAAAGGACAAAGGAAAATTTGAGACACTAAAGTTTAGTGTCTCAAACTCTATCTTTAGACAAAGCCATATGGTGAACTCGAAACACCTGAGTGCATCAGAATTTCTCTGAGTGTAGCAATCCAACACTCAAATAAATAAAAAAGCAATATAAACGAAAGAGTTTTAGTAATGACAATAGACAGCAAATACGATGTTAAATATATATATATATTATATTGCATATGCATCTTCAGAAGAGCTTAATAAATTATTATATCAAACTATATTTATTATTAGCTTTTACTCTTATAGTGTATTGTACGTTTGGGGGCATATCAATTTGATTAATGTTACACAATGTTATATACATTATATTAAATGGGAATAAATTAATTCAATTATTCCCATTTAATATGTATATAAGTAATAAAGTAGAAGTTGGTAATAAATACAGTTCGATATTTTAACTTTCTTCTGGAAATAAATCTTTAATTTAGATATGTATTTTATATCGAATTCTCTATCTATTTCATTACTAAGTGGCATTCGTTTATATCTCTTGTTTTATTTCTTTGAGTGTTGCATCGATCGCTAATCTAAAAATGTATCTGAACGATACAGAGGGATCTATTTTGTTTCTTTTTTCGACATCGAATGTGGAGACTCGTAGAGCAAGTGGTATCGTTTAGAAATATAATTGACACCACTGTGTTTGCTGAGAAGTTGTGTTTCTGGGACTCAGCCATCCTGGATGCATATTAGATTGAATCGTTGATTCAGGTTAGATATTTTATAGTGAATATTCAATGAATTTGACATCAGGTTTTGATAAATTACTGATTTTATCTCTCACATTTCGGTGCATTATGAATACATTTTGAACGGAATTCAATAATATAATATATTATATATATCTAATTACTGGTGTTGTTTCCGAATGTTTCGATACATTAAGGTAGATATCAGAATTGATCATAAATTATACGAAATTTTAGATATCTATTCTAAAACGGAATTCAATAATATAAAAGATATCTTATCACTGGTGTTGCTTCGATATGCATTAAACGATTTCTGATTAAAAATTAAACAATGCGGACTAGTTAGAAATAAATTTGATTTCTAAATAGTCAAAATATTTAGATACATTCAGTTAGATATCTAATTTAAATCATATCAATTACCAGCATATGCTACCAGCGCAACAAATTAGACACAACCCGATATCAAATCGATTCAGACATGTTTGCTTTTGGAGAGGTCGAATAGTTTATGATCTGGAAAGGGAAGGAAATCAGAGAAATTTATTTATAAAATCATCTCTGAAAAGTCTATTGTTTACCGTTTTTTTTTTTAAATATTATTTGAATGGTATAATCAGTAGGTTGTGTTTATTAAAGATAAACAATAAATAATATCCCATAACATAATTTCATTGATCATATTTATTTCATAAACCAAAATAGTTTAAATAGATATCCCTCTAAAGTCTAAACAATGGTCTGTCGATTTGATGGAACAATCCATCGATTCGATATCCCAGCAATCGAATCGATATACATTGTTTATATGGATAGTATTGATTCTCTACTTGAAAAGTTCAAAAGGGTACAAATGTTTATGATAAATTCTTACATATGTTGAACAAGTAAATAAAATTTAAATTCATTAAATTTTCTTTCCATATGAAAACTTATTTTGGCTTGAATTGTTTCTTAAAATATATAACACGATTTGAAAATTGCTTGAGCTTATCAAGTTAAATACTGAAATAAAAATAGTTTGCCATTGTGTTAATTGGTTTCAAATGAAAATTAATAATCTCATATATTTATTTTGGGAAACTTTGATTTTTAATGTACTTACCACGGTTATCAGTTATGCAAACAGTACCTGTTGTTATTATGAAAGTTTAGGTTTTGTGTAAAATTTCACGGTTTTGTGGACGAAAAACAGGTTTTGTGGAAAAATCCCAGGTTTTGTTGATTTTTCCCCGGTTTAGTGTAAATTTGGGTTTAGTTGATTTCGTTATCACAACACTCGTGTTTTGTGGATATCTAGTTGAGTTGCCAAGTAATATTGAATAGATTCCATTAGTCACTAGATATATTGCTAGTGATCGTGCATCACTACTAATGAATTTAATGTCTTGTAGCTTATGTCGGTATAATATGTATTTTTTATGTATGTAAAATATACGCAAGTGATACTGAATATGCTATATTTATATATACAAATTAATAAGCTATATTTTCTTCAATTATTTGTATTGTACTCTTTTGTCATGCATTTTTATTATTTAATCTTTAACAGGCCTCCTATGTAGCTATCTGGTTAAATATAAAACATTAAATTTTTCAATTTCATTATCTACCTAGTTAAGTACCTATCTAATTAGAATTCGTTTCTAGTTTCAATTCCTAGTACCTAGGGTAAGTTCCGAATTACCGGTCGGTTTCACATCTCCGATCATATAAGAAAAAACTAGATATATAATAATGATTATTTAATTGTCATTTAAATTGGTATCTATGAAACCTGCAAGTATCACAGATACCAATTAAAATTAAAATTAAATAATTAGGCATTACTGTACAATTTTTTCTTACATGACCGGAGATGTGAAACCAACCGATAATTCGGAATTTACCCTAAAACTACTTTAAGAAAAAATTAAACAGAAAGTATTAAATAAAACATAATTAATTATTTTTATTTCAAGTAAACATCATAAGTAATATACCTATGTTAGAATAGCTACCAAGATTAGCCTAAAATAACGTACTAGTTAGGTTAGGTTAGGTTAGGTTAGGAGACAGACCGCGAAAAATTAAAGTTATACTTGTTTTGGTATAAATTAACCTTCTCTACCCTAAATACATTTTTTAATGTATATATATATAAAGTCATAAGGCATGATATACCCTAATTGACAAATTACTTACCATTTTCAAAAATATAACCGTTATTATAGGTGGGAGAAAATGGATATTGATTTTTTCTGAACCAAATACGCCACCAATTGAGCCGTAATTTTCACAGAATATGTATTTAGTGCAAAGCAATGTACTAGTAAATTCTTATCTTGTATAATGGAAGAATCAATTAATTAAACAAATATTTGTGAAATGTCCAATACGCAGAAAATCTTTTAGCTATAAGTCACCTAAGTCAAAAATGCAACTACTGCGTTTTTTGAAGGAATTTGAATTAAAAAAATTATACGATGATAAGGGGAATGTTGGTTCATGTAAAAGATGTACTTCCCATAGGCCTATAGGCCTACCTTTTCCACTTATCAGAGTTTTAGGTTTTGTGGAAGTTATCGACATTATAGGTTTTGTGGATTTTTCTACTTTTTCAGTTAAAATGTAATAAATTTGACTGTTCAATTGCGAAACCATTATCAGATAAGATCGTTTTTAACTAGCCAAGTAATAATATATAAGTAACACATATAAATTTATTGTATATTTTGAGTTATCATTAAAATTTTTAAAATCCACAAAACCGGCCCAACTTTCAGATCTTGTTGTTATAATTAGCAATCAATTTTCAAGCTCTAAACTTATATGGCCGTTTTTAGGAACATTGTAAGGCCGGAATTAGGGGCTGTACTGGCCGGATTAAGGGGGAAATGGATAAGCGAGCAATATTTATTAATAAATAATTAATTTTGTATGTAAATCATAAAATTTTGATTCATTAATGTTCGTTAACAATTTGTTAATCACTATGTAAATAAGGCTCGCATTGGAAGCAAGTGAAATTAAATGAATCGAATCTTTAGAGATCGGGGTCTCTTAAGTGGCCGGAATTTGATATACTAACCCTAATAAGTTTTTATTTACACCTCAGACTGAAAGTTTACAATAGTAACTCCATAAAATTTTAATTACAGTTTTCTATGATGAATTTTATTTTCATTCCAAATTAAACATCTCAATCAAATAATTAAACTGTGTAGTATAAACATTGGATTCAGGTACTGTCAGTCATAAATTTGATAAAACAATTACCTATCTAATAGAATGTACTGTGGTGCGCCGCTCAGCTTTTTGATACGTATCAAGGCTTATGCAATTTGTCATGCTGAAGTGATTTTTGGAGAGAGCTGAAGAGACAAATGGAGATGGATAGTTTATGAGCCATACTATTTTACTTGGGCCAGTCTGCAGAATATGGGAGATATTGGAGATATTCTCTCCAAATAATTTTGAATTATTTCCTATACCTATTTACATTAATTTTGCTACACCAGTCACCAAGTAAAATAATATGGGTCACAAACTCTCCATTTGTGTTTCTAGCTTTTTCCAAAAAACACCAAATTTCTCCAAAATCATTAAAATGATTAAATTATCATAAGTTCTCTCCAAAATAACATTGTAGCATAGAGGAAAATCCAGACTGCAGGAACTGGTAAACTGTTCTCTAAGAAATCTTCTATTTTTGCTTCTGTTCCCAATAAAATATGTGTACCTAAATATAGGGTCACGCTGGTAAATTGCGGCCCTCTCAAGAAAGTCTCTAAAACATTCTGAACTGAAATTACATTAAAAGGGCATAACTATCAAAATAACAGCAGTGCATGCTATAATTTATTAATTTAAGTTTTTAGCGTATGTTTTGAAGCTATGATGTTTCTGTTGTTAAAGGCCGTAGTTAGTTGGTGTGCCGCAATTTACCTTCTTAACCCTAGGAGGAAATTAAGGGTTGTTCCCACAGAAAATGTTAAAAATGTCTCATATCCTGCAGACTGGGGGAAAATTAGATATTTCCCGCCATTTGCAATTCCAGTCTACAAAGCATGCACAATCATTCTCCAGATAATTAATTTTTGGGGCAATTTCTCTCCAAAGATTTTCCAATTTCTCTCCAAAATGGCCAAAAATCTCCAAATTCTCTCCACTAATTACATGTAATATGATGTAAATATAGGAATTAATTAGAAAATTGTTGCCGGATAATTCAGGAGACTAATTTCAAGGCCTCAACAGTCGCCGGGTAAACTTCACAACTTCATGCATCTTCTGCAGACTGGTTGCAATTGAAAGGCTTTAAAATTTAGATAACTGTCACAAACCCGCCATTAAAATGGCGAGTTTGGACATGCTTTATTACTTGGTTGCTACAAACACTTCTGAATTAATCCCTTCTGTAACCAAAATTTATTTTATTACCTGAATGTTTAAAATCAATTATCAATAGATAATAGATTCATTTCAGTGAGCAACCAGACTGCAAAATATGGAACATTTTTCCAAGACTCTCTGTGGAAGTTTTTGATTGAATTTTAGAAATTGGAGATCTCTGCAGACTGCGGGAGATCATGAATTAATTCCTATGTTACTATTAATTTAACTGCAAGAGATTTTGAATAAATTCCTATGTTATCATTAATTTAGCAGCGGGAGATTCTGAATCAGCTGCTGAGAGTCAGAGAGTAACTCTCTCTTAAATTAAAATCTCTGCGGGAGAAGACACATTCTGCAGACTGGGTCAGCAGAATATGCGACCTTTTTAACATTTTCTGTGCGAACAATCTTTGATCTCCTCCTATATTTACATGTATTTTACTGAGAGCAGAAGGGGCATTCCAGGACAAGTGGACCAAGGGTTAACACCACACCCCCTCAGATTTGCATGAAAGTTAGTGCAAAGGGTTCTTGTGCCCAAAAAACTCTGTTTTGAGAATCTCAGCTCTCTAACTCTTATAGGTCAACCAGTGACCAGTCTGTATACAGTATTTGGTGCACAAAATCCCACTGACTTTTTCAAAAAGCTGAAAAAATCCACCATAAATTTCTAGTAATTTATCCACTGAAAATTAATGGTAAGTTGGTAACATAGGAATAAATAGCTAAAACTCCACCAACTTTGCTAAAATATTATTTTCAAAGGAAAAAAAAATACAGTCTGGTAGGTCAAAAGTTACGACCTTGTGAGCTTTTGAAAAAAAGGGCAAAATGCATTGACATCACCATTTTTGAATGGTCATAACTTTCCTATTATTAGTCCTAGAACAAAAAGTTTAGCATGTTTTTTGTTCAGAATAAGCTAGGCAATCTTTCTAGGTGTACAAAATTGTATTATTTTAATTTTTTTAATGAAAAAGGGCACTTACCCTCTTTGACTTTTATCTTTACCCTCAAAGACCCCACTGGACAAAAAATTTATTAGAACAAAAAATGTAGATTGACTACTTTGCTATAGGTTGGAAAGTTAATATTTACTACTATTAATAGGGATTAGGGATATATTTGAGTTCAAACAGGTGCGTTAGACAAAAAAATATAAAAGTACAAGAAAAAATCATAATTTTGAAAAGTTAAATTGAAGTAAAGTTTAACAAATTGTGAATTTACTAATATTAATAATTACCAATATCAAATTTACTACTATTAACTTTTCTTTATTAATAGTTACTATTATTTACTAATAGTTACTATTGTTTTTTAATATTTACTATTGTTTTTTAATATTTTCTATTATTTATAAATAACTACTATTATTTATTAATAATCACTCTTATTTATTAATAATTACTAATATTTACCAATATTAAATTCACTAATGTTAAATATATACTATGTTAATAATAGTAAATATTAATAACTTAACATCAATGAATGTTAGTAAATATTAATTAATATTAGTAAATATTACTTGATATTAGTAAACATTTCTTGATATTAGTAAATAATTAATTAATATTAGTAAATATTACTTGATATTAGTAAACATTACTTGATATTAGTAAATATTACTTGATATTAGTAAATATTACTTGATATCAGTAAATATTACTTGATATCAGTAGATATTGGTAAACACTAGTATATATTGGTAAATATTGGTAATTATTAATATTAATAAATTAGTAACCTTCGCTGCCGCTTTGACCTGTTCTCTCCCAAAATTTAATAAACTGCTAACTGGATAATAACCAATCGTCCCACCAAGTTTCATGCAATATGGTTCAATACTTTAGTTTTAAATGACCTTTCTCCTCCCAAAATTCTACCAGCAGGTCACTGGACATGTACCAATTGCTTCACCAAATTTCAGGCAATTTGGTTGAACTCTTTTTGAGTTAAGCTAATAACAAGATGATAAATAAATAAACAAATGTTAAATATGACCTTCCCGAATTCTGCGAAGGTAATAACTAATTTTTGTGTCTTGCCCGAAAAGTTTACCTCATATAAAGGCTTGAGAAATATAAAAAGATATTGTATATGTAATATCTTATTTTTTTTCTCAATAAATATTATTCTTATCCATTATCGGGAAATTAGGAAACTCATAAATATTGGTGGATCAGCAAAATTTTTGGGAAATGTTTGGAGGATTTTTTTCAGCTTTTTGAAAAAGTCAGTGGGATTTTGTGCACCAAATACAGACTGGTCCAATTGTAAAATTTTCACTAGGAAGTCTAATTATGCCTTTAAAACATCTAAAATCAAATGTGGCAACCTGTATCCATTTTCTCACTAAACTGGTGACTTTTCTGCTACACATTGAAACATGGGCTTTATGCTTATTAGCTAATTTAGCTTAATACTTAACTAAGTACCGTTTGGAAACTTGGCAGTTTGTATTAGATATTTGATATTTATATTTTGATTGGCTATGATGCCAACAATATCAGTCAACATATCAATGATGATGATGACGACAGTCTGACAAATGATCCCAGTCTACAGAATATGCCCATGGGAGATATTTGTGATATTCTATGATCTCTATGAACAATTTTGAATTGATTCCTATGTTTATACACTTCTGAATTAATCCCTCTAATTACATTAATTTTACTGTGATCAGAAAAGAGATCTTTACGAATTGAAAGACTTCACACAAGTTTCTGGCTTTCTGCAAACTGGCAATGATCTATTGATCTTGGGGATGCCAGTGGATTGTGGCAATCTGCAGAAACTGCCAACTGGTCAAGTGTTTGTAGAGATCTCTTATTCTGTTCACAGTAAAGAAAATGTAATTATAGGGATTAAGTCAGAAGTTTTTGTAGCAAAGTTAATGTAAACATGGAATTATTTCAAAAAATTTCATAAATAATATCCTAAATATCTTCCATATTCTGCAGACTGGTTTGGATGTATAATCATGTATTCATCTTCATAATTGAAATTATTACTAGCTAGCCTAGTTACTTTAAATTTCATTTTCTGCTTTTCATTCAGGCTATATGTTGAGTCAGCTGTAATCCATATTTCACTTTCAGAGGTTGCATACTGTAACTGTCTGTAAGCCAATTTTGGAGCCATAATTTCATAAAATTCTGAGGCAAGTCAATTTTGTCTTATTTTTGAAGATTTTTAGCCAAAATTTACATGGGAACTTAGAAATTTATTCTAACTTTTAGGCCAATTAAATTTACCTACAGAAATCTGAGTGTTGCATCTTTGTAAGAGATCTGAATCTATTTCCTAATTAATCCTATGTTTTGGTACAATATCAGAATCAGGGTTGGTTAGGGGAAACCTCAAGGAGGTTTTTTTTAGTTTCCCCCAGGGGAAACTGGGGGAAACCTTGGTAGTCTGTTAATGATAAATGTAAGTTTACATATTGACCATTAACATGTGTTTCAGTAGCTAAATGTCAAATGAATCATTGAGTCTAATGATCAATAAATGCATAATATGATAATATAATGGTATAACTACTTCTAATTAATTTATTCATCAATTAAAAATCATAATTGCCAAAATTATAATATTTAAATATCTCTAATGAATGATGATTAATATAGGTAGTAATCATCATTTCATTCCCATCATCCCATGACGTGCAATGTTAACTTTAAGGTTACAAGGTATTGTAATTTTTATGGAACCAGTTCAGACTCCCGAGAACCAGAGTGCTCTATACTCAGTGACAAGTCGTAATTAAGCTTGCTAGTTACCACTGCAAGTTATATAATTGGCGATATTAAGATGTTAGAACTATTTACTGAAAGGAACAATGTAGTACCAAATATAAAAGTTCAGTTTTGTCATATTTATCTATACAGTGAACAATAAAAGAAATTACAAATATTGAATATCAGTATATTTGATATTATTATCCCTTAGTTATCACAGTTTCTCACCAAGAAGTTATTATAAATCAAAGGAACACACAGACATTGTGAAGGGGCACACAGACATTGTGAAGGGGCACACAGACATTGTGAAGGGGCACACAGACTTTGTGAAGGGGCACACAGACTTTGTGAAGGGGCACACAGACTTTGTGAAGGGGCACACAGACATTGTGAAGGGGCACACAGACATTGTAAAGGGGCACACAGACATTGTAAAGGGGCACACAGACATTGTAAAGGGGCACACAGACATTGTAAAGGGGCACACAGACATTGTAAAGGGGTACACAGACATTGTAAAGGGGCACACAGACATTGTAAAGGGGCACACACACATTGTAAAGGGGCACACACACATTGTAAAGGGGCACACAGACATTGTAAAGGAGCACACAGACATTGTAAAGGAGCACACAGACATTGTGAGGGGCACACAGACATTGTGAGGGGCACACAGTGACACAGACATTGTGAAGGAGCACATAGACACAGACATTGTGAAGGAGCACATAGACATTGTAAAGGGGCACATAGACATTGTAAAGGGGCACATAGACATTGTAAAGGGGCACACAGACATTGTGAAGGAGCACACAGACATTGTGAAGGAGCACACAGACATTGTGAAGGAGCACACAGACATTGTAAAGGAGCACACAGACATTGTAAAGGAGCACACAGACATTGTGAAGGAGCACACAGACATTGTAAAGGAGCACACAGACATTGTAAAGGAGCACACAGACATTGTAAAGGAGCACACAGACATTGTAAAGGAGCACACAGACATTGTAAAGGAGCACACAGACATTGTAAAGGAGCACACAGACATTGTCAAGGAGCACACAGACATTGTCAAGGAGCACACAGACATTGTCAAGGAGCACACAGACATTGTCAAGGAGCACACAGACATTGTAAAGGAGCACACAGACATTGTAAAGGAGCACACAGACATTGTAAAGGAGCACACAGACATTGTAAAGGAGCACACAGACATTGTAAAGGAGCACACAGACATTGTAAAGGAGCACACAGACATTGTAAAGGAGCACACAGACATTGTAAAGGAGCACACAGACATTGTAAAGGAGCACACAGACATTGTAAAGGAGCACACAGACATTGTAAAGGAGCACACAGACATTGTAAAGGAGCACACAGACATTGTAAAGGAGCACACAGACATTGTAAAGGAGCACACAGACATTGTAAAGGAGCACACAGACATTGTAAAGGAGCACACAGACATTGAAAAGGAGCACACAGACATTGAAAAGGAGCACACAGACATTGTAAAGGAGCACACAGACATTGTAAAGGAGCACACAGACATTGTAAAGGAGCACACATACATTGTAAAGGAGCACACATACATTGTAAAGGAGCACACATACATTGTAAAGGAGCACACATACATTGTAAAGGAGCACACAGACATTGTAAAGGAGCACACAGACATTGTAAAGGAGCACACAGACATTGTAAAGGAGCACACAGACATTGTAAAGGAGCACACAGACATCGTAAAGCCCTTGGATAAGTAATAAGTATAGCTAATTTAGGTTTCCCCCAGTTTCCCCCAAATTTTTTTTTCAGTTTCCCCCCTGTTTCCCCCATTTTGGGGGAAACCTACCTTGCCAACCCTGATCAGAATATCTCCTCCCTCATCCTATAAAGCATCAGCCCTCTATGTAATCATACTCTCTATCTCTCTAAGTATTTCAGACTTTAAGTTCCCTCAACTCCACAGACAAACATCCGACATCCCTTTTCTGCATGGTCATATGTGTGTTTGACTCAGTCCTAAACCTCCCATTCACAATCCTCTGCAGTCTGTCTCTTCTACTTTTATCAATGCCTTCATTGTTAAAGTTAACATTTATCAAAAATATATTAGTTTATTTCGTGTTAATTAGATATGATAGTTTATTTAAAATGAACATCTTATATCTTCATTTCATTCAAATTATATTTATATTTGTTCTCAGTAATTATCCTCAGTTTCAAGTTATTTCACTGCATAAATCTAACAATCACTTCACCATCACTCAAAACAATACATTCTTCTAATAGCTACTTCTTCCTGCAGGGTGGTACACTAAATGAGATGAATTGTTCTCAAAGGAAATAACATTTTCTCCTTGTTATTTACATGTAAAAATAGAGGATACTCTGATTTTGCTCACCTGGAATCTTTTAAATCTATCAACAATTATGTAGCTACAGTGGGTGTTATTATGAAATCATTACAGTTCTTATATTATTGTAAGCTCTCAACATTTATAGCATTGGTTCATAACATGGGTTTGGTGTGTCAGTTTCAGGGGTTCGGCGGTTTGGCTCATTAATTTGTTTGTTTATATGCAAAATTTATGCTTAGTTCATTTTGATCCTTGAGCATAGCTAATGATTTAGTGTGCAAATGGTGCATGGTACAGTTAGTGCACTAATACAGTTCATGCTATAGTTATGTTTTTATTTTGAAGGGTAAAAACACATTTATTTTTCCAACTAAAAGGGTTTGATGAAGGTGTATATGGAGCTTGTGGGGTTCGGTACCACCAAATAGGTTACGAACCACTGATTTGTAGGTTAAGGCAAGTTAAATGACTATACTCCTAATATATTTCAGATTTATTATTCAATTTCAACCCTATTCCCTATCAAGCTTCAAAGATGCAGGATTCTGAGTGTATTACTACTCTAAAAATTCTAATTGTTGGTGAAAGTGGAGTTGGAAAATCAAGGTGAGACAATTAACTTCATTGCTTAGTCAATATTCATATTATTTATAGTAGCTAGATATCTTATATTATAGTATTCCTTATCCTTTTTCACCGATAGGGTCTTTTTTTTTCTCTTGCAGCTTGCTGCTCAGATTTACAGATGACACATTTGATCCAGAGCAAAGTGCTACAATTGGAGTGGACTTCAAAGTAAAAACATTCAGTGTTGATGGAAACAAGACAAAATTAGCTATATGGGTGAGTGAGTGAGTCATACAGAAATTTGTCTGGACTTTTTTAGAACTGTTCTTTGAAAAGTCACAATTATTATCTAAAATTCTTAGTGATAGCTATTGATATTATATGATTTTCATAGGATTGTAGTTATTACTACTGATTTGATGAATTTATCAGTGTGATGTAGATCTTTTTTCCTTTTATTTCAATTCAGTTCTCTTTTTCCAGGATACCGCAGGTCAGGAGAGGTTTAGAACTCTAACCCCAAGTTACTACAGAGGTGGACAGGGTGTTATTTTAGTCTATGATGTCACAAACAGACACACCTTTGCCAAGCTGGACATGTGGCTCTCTGAAGTCGATACATATGCCACCAAGCCAAACATTGTGAGAATGCTTGTAGCAAATAAGATAGACAAGCAAGCGGAGAGAGAAGTGAGCAGAGAAGAGGGTCTCACTTTTGCCAGGAAACACTCCATGTTGTTTATAGAAGCATCTGCTAGAACACAAGATGGTGTGCAGTGCGCTTTTGAAGAATTGGTTCAGAAGGTACATCATTTTATTAATTATTACTGTTCAATATGATTATGATATTCATTTATGAAACTCGTTTATATTTTTGGGAAGATAGAATGTGATATTTCTTAAGTTAAAATTAGTTTATTAATCTATTTTATATTATAGACACAATACCTCTCGTTTTCAACAACAACGTCAAAAGTTATTAACTCAAGTGTTTTAGATGACATGTCTATCTTCTAACACTGATTATTTTTGGTAAAAGTGTCTTAATTGTAGCTCAAAATTTGACCTCTGTAGAAGCTAAATGTCCTAACGACATAACATAAATAACAATTTAAAAAAATGTAGCCTTTTTTATTTAGTACGGATATAATATTTCTACTTCCATAAACTCTAGAGGCCTATTGCTGTTTCAAAAAATGTTCCACCTATGGTGTTTTGAAGCTTTTCACAATATTGAGAACGTTTGGAAATTGCATCTCCTGAAAAATAGCTATTTTTGAGTTATGACAACATTGTCTCAATCTAACGATATGTTGATTATTTATTCTCTAGTCGATTTATTATTCTGTAGAACACACATTGGTATAAAATTGAACATGTTTCTATTGTACTAAATCTAAAAAGAAAAATATTCCAGACAATAAAGTATTGGTAGAGCTAGTTACTTCATTGAGAAGCATAACTTTTGACCTTTTTCTGCAGATTCTCCAGACGCCAGGTTTGTGGGAAGTAGATCACAGGACGCAAGGTTTTGTCGTGTCTAGAGACGAATACGGAACAGGACAACAAAGTTGTTACGGCTATTGCTCAATCATCTAGACTGCTAAACAATTTCTCATCAACTGTGTTTTTCATAGTATTGTAGCTAACAACATTTAAAATGTCATGCCTCATTGGATTTCTCTGCTGTCATTTGAAGTCTTCATCCTCATGTCATTTTGTATCGTTACATAGTTAGTATTAAGTGAAGTTCATTTAATCAAAACTACTGCTGCATATTCTAAATGTTGTTTGTGTAGTTGCTTTTAACTTCTGATGTTTTTCATTTGATGTAAAAAGGCATCAAGTGAACATTTCATCTCTTAGGTAACACTTCAGTCCCCGGAAAGTGGGCATTAGGTATAACCCAATCCGACCTTAAAAATTCTGATTTGACTTTTCGTGACCTCTGAAAACACCTACTTTCAGAGTACTGTGAGTGTCTGGGTACTGCAGCTTTCATCTAGGTACTTTTTACCCAATCTGAGAACTCTTATCACACTTAGTTATTAGTTAGAGGAAAAGGAAGAGGTAACTTTCATTGTTTTAAAAAAATGCATTAAAGTGAATCATTTAGTGTTATTTTTATGCTTTGCCTCAAACATGATATGATAGTTTTTTATTTTTACTTTAATTATATCAATAACTTTTCATTAATTTTTTGTACCTTGAACCATTCTTGGCTTCATTATAGCGTGTTCTTCGTTTTTAGTTATAGCTAGGAAGACAGAGTAGCTTTTCTGTGTAAATGAGCACTGTGATTTAATCGCACCTCCCTCAAATTCATCAACATCTTAGCTGTATTTTCCTTGAGATTATAATTAATTAATGAATTATAGTATGTAAATAAATCTTTTCTTGGTTTTAAAGTAGTGATCAATATTAAGATTTTTAGTGGTGAATGTAAAAGGATTTTCTAATCAATAGATAGACTCATTTTATTGAAATAAATTGAACCTTAATGAATAGAGCAATAGAGTAGGAAGTAAGGGATAGTATAAAATTATATTTACAGAGCTATTCCTAAAGAACGGATTTTGATTTTATTCTATTTACTGTAACTAGAAGAAATAATGTATCAATAAACTATATAACCAACCAACCAGGCAATCCAAGTTACACATTTCATGTAATCAATTTATTTTTCAACATGAATCATCGTCAAGAGTTAGTTTCTCAGCAGTATATTTTATATTGTAAATAATGCTTATTTTTAGCTAGTTTATTTCCAGTGATAGCTTTATTTTTAGGATGTAATATTTTCTGTGTCAGTATATTGATAATAACCCTCATGTGGAGTTTTAATTACTAATTTAATTACTTCAATTAATCACGAACAAAGTGTTCAATTTTTGATAATATAACTAATCTGATATTTAAATATCTTCCAGTGATGATAATGTACCAATTCGATACTAAATTGTTTTCCAACAGTTCATTTGAAAGCATGTTTAGTTGTAATTGTGGGATATTAATTATTAATATAGTAATGTAATAATATAATATAATATTATTAACTAATTAAAATGTTGCAAGATTTAACAAGTCTATCTTAGGTACAACTCTTTTCTTTATTTAATCACTGTATGTTACCCCCTTTTTGCATATTGAAAATAAATATATGTTAATTTGATAATAATTGATATTTTCCTACCCTTGAAAATAATTAGAAATAGTTATACTTCGATATTTTTTTGTTTACCATAGCTAATTTGAATTTCTGAATTATTTAAATTTCTTTAAAGGGTTTTAACACAATATTAATACTACTAGTGCACACATACCTGTCTTAAAATAGAATTACAGGTGTTAATTACTTCCTAATGAACTAGTTATTTATACACACTTTGAATGGTGGCTCATAGATAGTACCTAGGTATATGTAGTGTAATTAATAACTGTGTACTACTATCATTTCTGATCTATCATCTATTATAATTGATTTATCAGAATTTTAAGAAGAAATTATTATTTCAAGTTATTAAATTACAATGGTTATTATTTTATTAAAACTTCAGTGCCCCGCCTCTTGCCTCTGAGTGAGGTAGTGTGTGTCAGACTCTCTCCCAATAACAGCTGTAGCGACATGTGTATTTATTTGATGTTCTCTCTCTCGCATCAAGGACACACCGCTTAAACTGCATCAATTTATCATCTGCTGTGTTTGTCATTATATTGTAATTTAGTGCCGTTAGTTTTGAATAAGTTAAAAGTTCCAAAAGATAACTACCTACCCACGTACCTACCATCCCTTTTACCCAATAGTTGGTAAATCCTGACCTGTTCACCGTGAAAATTATTCGCATGCAAGCAGTTTCGAGAGGAGTTCAAGATTGGTCTGTCTGCCTTTTGAAAGGTTAGTTCTAATCGACTGTACTCTGTTAATATATTTATTTCGCAGAAATAATTGTTATGAGTAGGTCTAAGGTAATGTACGAAATAACGATACAATAATTGTTATTTTAATTGGTAACTGCCGGTATCATGGGTACCAATTAAAATAACGCGTTAAATAACAGGTATCCTGGATACCTACAAAATTTAAATGATAATCTTATATCTTTTTCGTTGGTCTTTTATGCCAAAAGATGTGAAACTGACCGACAATTCATAACTTACCCTATACACATAGATTAATTTTTCAATTAACCATAATTCACTAAATCCTTCTATCTCAATCGAGTATGTACGTATGTACAGGTAACTCTTGCGTCACTCCTCTATACTGGTTTCTATTTTTCAGATGTGTGTTGGTGGGTCAGTTTGGGTCACATTATACCGCATAGGTCACGGTCAAAATAATGTAAAGATATATCAACTTAATTGTTACAAGTACATAACAGATGCTTGCTACCTATTATTATAAATAAATGATAAATAAAGTAATGTATAACTTTATTTAGGTATAGCCATATAGGGAAGTTACGAATTATCGGTCATTTTCACATCTTCGATCATATAAGAAAAATCGATTCAATATTATTCTTTTAATTTTAATTGGTACCCATGATATCTGTCTGTAGTTATCATGGATACCAATTAAAATTTAAGATATAATACCTAAGTAGGTATGAATTTCTCGAATGAAATGTTTATATTTCAACAACAGGATTCGCTGTATATACAGACACATTTTAGTCACTATTTTACGTATCAATTGCACGGACTATTTAATTGTGTTAACTATTAAAAACAATTGACTTTACATTGGAATACAATAGAACAATATCCTCTTAATTGCGTCCATATCCTTTTATTGTATTCCTATCAAGGTTAAAGTGAACTAAATATTTTATCAATTTAATATGAAGTTATCATAGTTTTTTCTTATATGACCGAAGATGTAAAACTGACCGATAATTCGTAAGTCACCCTAGTCATCGTCAGATGGTAGCGTATAAGGTGATAGCGGAAGGGATATCGTCTCAATCGTCTGCCTTTAACGGTGTCTGTTTTTTCTCCGTTAGAGTCCTGTTAATCTCAGATAGTATGAAAATGTAAGCAGTGCCTTTTATTATTACACAGTTAGTGGAATCGGGGCAATTATTGGACTGATTACTGTAGTTTGTGACATTGGAAACTGTCTGTCATTTTTCTTGCTCTTCCTTCTGGAAAATAACCATACTCTAATAATAATAATTTTATTGAAATTTTTTTTCGCGCTTAACAATGATAAAAATGGGGATTTTAAAGTATTCTTTATAATTTTTTATATGGTTTCTTACGCCTCATTTTTTTAAATATACTTCTAATTTTGGTGGTTGTTTTAATAAAAAATGTACTTACAAATCATAGACAAAAATTGAATATTCAATAATTACCTTTCTACTGAAATGACTCCTTCACATTTAATATTTATTGGGCATCAAAATAATTATGTGTGAACTTGTGGGAATTTTTTCACTATTAATATCATTACAAATATAAATAAAAAAATTCAATTTATTTATTTGTGTCAAATTCAATGTTTGAATGTTCACATGCGTTACGCTACACAATTAAGGGTTAAAGAGCATTAATATTGATAATAAGAATGTATTTATTTGAGAAATTTAATGTGTATTTATATTTTATAAATGATAAGTGTTGAGTTGCATTAAAATCTCTAAAATTTCTCCTGAAATAAATAAATATATGTTATTTATTATTATTATTCAGTTGGTTCCACTCAAAATTTATTTAGTTATTGATAGAAAATATAAGAGTAATACCTATTAAAATACATTAATGAAATTAATGAATAGGTTTTATTTCAACACTGCTGAGTAAGAATGGTCAGTTTAACTATATTAATTGACAAAAATATATATATTTTAAATGTTCTTTTTATTTTTTTAAATTGGTATAAAAAAATATTTCTTTGTTAAGGTCATTATAATTCCTTTGATATACCATTAATAATATATAAACAATTAATTATCTATATGAATTATCATTTTTGATCATTATTATCTATATGAATAATTTTTTTTTATTAATTACATATTCAAACGAATATTTCAAAACTTGAACTATACCCTATTTTATATCACTATTTACCCTATTTGTATCACTATTTACCCTATTTTTATCACTATTTACCCTATTTGTATCACTATTTACCCTATTTTTATCACTATTTACCTTATTTGTATCACTATTTACCCTATTTTTATCACTATTTACCCTATTTTTATCACTATTTACCCTATTTTATATCACTATTTACCCTATTTTATATCACTATTTACCCTATTTTTATCACTATTTACCCTATTTTTATCACTATTTACCCTATTTTTATCACCATTTACCCTATTTTTATCACCATTTACCCTATTTTTATCACTATTCACCCTATTTTATATCTCGATTTACCCTATTTTTATCACCATTTACCCTATTTTTATCACTATTTACCCTATTTTTATCACCATTTACCCTATTTTTATCACCATTTACCCTATTTTTATCACTATTTACCCTATTTTTATCACTATTTACCCTATTTTTATCACTATTTACCCTATTTTTATCACTATTTACCCTATTTTTATCACTATTTACCCTATTTTTATCACCATTTACCCTATTTTATATCACCATTTACCCTATTTTTATCACTATTTACCCTATTTTTATCACCATTTACCCTATTTTATATCACCATTTACCCTATTTTATATCACTATTTACCCTATTTTTATCACCATTTACCCTATTTTTATCACCATTTACCCTATTCTTATCACTATTTACCCTATTTTCATCACCATTTACCCTATTTTATATCACCATTTACCCTATTTTTATCACCATTTACCCTATTTTTATCACTATTTACCCTATTTTTATCACCATTTACCCTATTTTATATCACCATTTACCCTATTTTATCACTATTTACCCTATTTTTATCACTATTTACCCTATTTTTATCACTATTTACCCCATTTTATATCACTATTTACCCTATTTTTATCACTATTTATCCTATTTTATATCACTATTTACCCTATTTTATATCACTATTTACCCTATTTTTATCACTATTTAACCTATTTTTATCACTATTTACCCCATTTTATATCACTATTTACCCTATTTTTATCACTATTTATCCTATTTTATATCACTATTTACCCTATTTTTATCACTATTTACCCTATTTTTTATCACTATTTACCCTATTTTATCACTATTTACCCTATTTTTATCACTATTTACCCTATTTTTATCACCATTTACCCTATTTATATCACTATTTACCCTATTTTTATCACCATTTACCCTATTTTATATCACCATTTACCCTATTTTTATCACTATTTCTCCCATTCTCTCATATCAAACCGCATGAAAGTTCCCAAGAAGATTGTTTTTCTTTTCTATTGTATTGTTTGTTTTATTCTCCATTGTAGCAGTGCATTGTTTCTCACAGTGTCACATTGTGTTCTTTAATGCCAAACATGCTTGAAAGCAACAAATGGAATCGTGATGGTAAAACGCCAAGAAAAACTACACCTGTAAAATATATATGCACATCTATTTAGGACAAGTCAGTTTCTCTTATCGATCACAATGCAGTCTATTGTATTCACCTGCATTGTAATAATAGTAATGTATGTATAAGGTAACTTACGAATTATTGGTCACTTTCACATCTTCGGTCAATTAAAAAAGAAAAAAATATTATTTAATTTTGGCAATTATTAGGTATATCGTTTTTTCTCAAATGATCGAAGATTTGGAACGACCGATAATTCGTAACTTACCCTACATATAGTGTACATAATACACAGTCCGCTGTTTCAGAAGTCAAAGGTTCGATACCTGGCTGTCTGATATAAGTGTGTTATTATTTTATAGACATTTCATTTATATAAATAGCAATATTACTACTAGGAAATTCACGGTATATTTTAATAACTAAAGACTAAAAATTAGAATGTATTTTGAAATAAGATTAGGTGCTGAATATATCTTTTAAAAGTATCTTTTAATATTATAGCCATTTATTGTAAGTTTCAGAGAAATCTTTTGTACATAACAATGTTAGTGCGAAACTAGGTATTTCTGGTCTTATTTCCACATAAAACTGACATAGGTTATTCTGATATAAGTTTATATAACTAAAACAACAAAATTGCAGCCACCAGTGCTTGTGTCTCTTTTCGTTAAATTCCTTGTTAAGTGACTGCATTCACAGAGTAGCTTTTCTGGATCCATGAGCATTGTCACCGACGGTGGTTGATGCCACTTTCCTTTCTGACTGCTTCTTCTAGTCCCTTGTATTTAATTACCTTTTGACGCAAGTGATATGGCCTTTGGTTCCTAAGCAGACGTTAAACCCCTACAAAATCAAATCACTAATAAATACATTCAGGTATCTATCACTATTTACACTAGCAATAACTGTCTTAATTGTCTCCGATGATTAGGTTCTCACCAGACCTTTTGTTGTAGCAGTCTCTTAAGTCTATTAAAGTCTCTTAAGTCTATTAAAGTCTCTTAAGTCTATTAAAGTCTCTTAAGTCTTTTTCATTCTTTTTAAATCGTTACAATAACAATTTGGTGAAAGGGTTTCCCATTAATTCTCTTGACTGCTTCTAAGGTCAACCCAAACGAGAAATTACAGTCACCAGTTTCGAGAGGTGACTGTACCTGCAGGTGACTAATGTACCTGTAGGTGACTGTACCTCTAGCCTCTAGGTGACTAATGTAACCTGTAGGTGTCTGTACAGTGACTAGTGTACCTGTAGGTGATTCGTCACTGTACAGTGTACAGTGACTCACAGGATCCGGAAGGTCCTTTGTCCCACCCAATTTAGGACATCCTCCTCCTCCTCTCCTTCCTCTCTTTAAATCATCCTCCCATATTTGAGGCAATAGAGTCAATGGTTAGGAGGAAATAAACACAAAGAGTGTATTTACAGAATGACTATTTGGTGAACTTGATAGGGTAAAGGCACAGTTGCAATGTACCACATCTGGGTTTGAGACAGATACGGCACTTTCAAATTCAATGGGTTTATCACAACTGTTTGTTTATCAGTTTTGGTTTTCTTTTAGCTTCAAAT
This sequence comes from Caprella mutica, assembly GCA_947561585.1. Classification (NCBI taxonomy): domain Eukaryota; kingdom Metazoa; phylum Arthropoda; class Malacostraca; order Amphipoda; family Caprellidae; genus Caprella; species Caprella mutica. The sequence goes on from CANNZV010002863.1 coordinate 80,756, forward strand.
GATTTGTTTATTCATATACATAATTTAGTAACTGCATGATTTCATTATTGTTTGTCAATTACGCAGGATATGAAAGTGGGTAAATTAACCGGTTATTATTTATTGGCAGAAATATAAAAATAGAATGTTTAGTTTAAAAGGGGGGCTTTTATAAAGGCCCGTTTGCACGCTACGATAACTTGGAGCAATTTATTTTATTGAAAAGTTGTTACAATTTATCATTACGTGTAAACAGGTGATCGTAGCGATTTATTGGAGTTGGAATTGGATTGTGTGATTGGTGCTAGCAGGCTCAAATTTATACAATGGTAACGATAAGTTTGAACGTGTAGACAGGCTTGCAAGAAATCGTTACAATCTTAACTCAATATTTAATGCTAAACACATTCCAAATGCAGACCATCATAATGGTTTTTCCATCACGGCTAAAAAAGATTTAAAAATAAGAGTAAAAATCGTTGCGGGTAAACACTGTCTCAATCATCTGATAAATTGTTACGATCTCTGTGTTCAATAAATCGAAACAGTTTATCGTAACGTGTAAGAAACATCTAGGCCTAAAAAAATCCCTTTAAAATCTTAATACTGGTGATGAAAGTACATCTCACTTGTACAATCAGAGATGTTTTCTAGAGCCTACGAGTGACAATAGAGTGTCCGTCATGCTTTGCACACACAGCAATCGCTGCGTAACAGCGTTGTTTTCGCGCAATCTACGTAAAAGTGGCACGCTAAATATTCTCTCTGAAATTCTCTGGCTTTCTCTCTCTCTAAAACTCTCCAGTCAGGTGAAGAATTGGCAAGAAAAGTACTACATTCTTCCTATTATATTAGGGTAGAAATTGAGTACTATTTTAACTGATGCTGAATTACCACCAAAACATGGTGACTTTGTTCATGGAGTAGCTTTTCTGCATACTTGAGCTTTGTCACCGACTGGTGGTAGGTGACTAAGCCTTTCTAAATTACCTTAAAACAACATAGATTAATATTTCATCAGATGATATCGTATGCTATGTGAATAAACTGATATCACCACATTTGTACTGTTGTAAATTGGACCACTGTTCGATGTTGGGGCAATATTAAATCACGGTATCAACTCAATGGTAAGGTGTTCAATCTGAACAGTCTCTAAACCAATCTCTATTGAACACCTCACTATTGAACACCTCACTATTGAACACCTCACTATTGAACACCTCACTATTGAACACCTCACTATTGAACACCTCACTATTGAACACCTCACTATTGAACACCTCACTATTGAACACCTCTCTATTGAACACCTCACTATTGAACACCTCACTATTGAACACCTCACTATTAAGCACATCACTATTAAATAAATTGTATATTAAAAAAATAATGTTAGTGATGATCTATAGAATTAGATTATCTATTATGAGCTTATTACCTTCGCAGAGAGCGGAAGGTTATATCTTATTATTCCATGCTATTGTACTGCCTGTAGATGTTTTTTTTTTTTTTCATTTTATTATAATAATCTGTAAATAAATAAGAAATTTATCAAGATACAACAAATTTTCATTTTTGAGGAAGAAAAATTAGAATTAACCCAC